>PVKN010024700.1:0-14368 GCA_004027915.1 Capromys pilorides
TACCTTTTTTACAGTACAAACAGCAATGAAGCATTTCAATTAACAAATTGCTGAAATTTTAAATGAGCCCTCCCCACAGATATTCCTCAACTAAAAAAATCTACAAATTATTTAGGCTGAAATGAAATGAATTATTTCTTAAAAATCCTTACCCATAAAAATCTACTAAAATGTTTTATAGAACACATTAAAAGTCATGCATTTTATAAATGATATTTTTGTGATATTATTAAGTATTAAGTCCAAAAGATGCATGGCAGTCATAAGACATTTGCTGGGAAACTCAAAACATAAAAATTAAAATAAATGAGTCTAGCACATCAATAGCTTATGAAGTAAGAATTGTGGCTGAGCCACAATCCCCTGGCTTGATCTTAGCTAGCACTCCAAAACATACACCTGCATCTCAACGGTGCAAGTTCAAAAGCATTTATATCATATTAACTTTTTAGAAATGAGTACTTATTATAATATTATTGTCTGCAACAGCACAGCAACTATGAATTAACCTAGTAAGGGAACTGATACCCATTTAAAGATGCAGGTATAGCCTCTTTGACTGAATCCACGCTATACATACCGTATATAGAAATTTAGCCAAATTCCTAACTTTTTTTTTCAAAAAAGCATTTAATTTATTATGGCTGGACAACAAATTTATCAAAAGTGAACTATTCATTTTGATAGTTACAGGTATACATTAAATACATATGCATGTTGAATAGTTACTTCTAGAAGCAAATATACAAATCCTTTTGACACCCCGACAGAACTAGAAGATGCTGCCAGATGGATATGGACCACTTCAGTGAATCTCGGATGAGAGCTTGCACTGGATTGGCTGGAGAGCAGGGCAGCCAATCAGGCCATCCTGAGGTCATGGGCTGAAGTGCAGAGGGCAGAGTTCTAGACTTACCATCATGGACTACCCTTTAATTAAAGAGTAGAAAAAAGAACAAAGTTAAATTGAGTTCTCCATTAAAAGTAATTAGTCAAGCCAAGAAAACAGGAAGCAGAAATAAGCATTATTTACCTTTCGGTTAAATTAAAAAAAAAAAAAAAAATCCCAAACTTATCTCATTATTTTGGAAAAAGAAAAAAAGAAACTTACTTTATTTCTGCTTCTGTTTTCCTGACTAGGAGTGAAATGTAAAAAAACAACTTACCAGGCAGTTTGAACCAGGGTTTGATTACGTTCACATTCTAAGACTTGCAAATACATAACAATAATCTGAAGGACAAAGAGAAAAAAAACTCAATTTAGCATAATGGTGGGTCTTTCCCAGACAGCAATAAACTAACGTTAGACATTAGCTGTTTCTTCTATAAACTGCATAAATAATATACATCAAACTACAAGGCACTTAAGATTTAGTGTGGGTTATTATCTCATTAGATTCAATAAAAATAACTTTTAAAAGTGTGTTCCAGGGGGCTGGCAAGATGCCTCAGCTGTCTAAAGCACCTGCTTAGGCAAGCTTAGGCAACCACAGGGACCTCGGTTGGATCCCATGTTGTGCATCACATGTTGTGCAAGCCCCACCCCCAGGGCAGGCTGAGCTGGCCATAAAATAAATGTATGTTCCAAAATTGCAGAGAAAAAAAAGGATAATCCACTAAAAACCAAACCAAAAAATTGGGCTGTGAATGTATTCAATGGTAGAACATTTGCCTAACATGTGTCAGGCCCTGGATTTATTCACTAATATTGATGTAAATAAAACTTCTTCACACAAACTTTACATTGTAAAGGGCACTCTGCAAGATTATTTATCTAATTTATCAAAGTACATTTCACATGCCCTAAAAACTATATTTTGTTGTTTTTCCCAAATGTTATAGTAAATAATCTGCAGTGATGGTTCTCGCATGTCAATAACTTTACCTCAGTATCTTTATTACCATTCCCAAAATTCTACAAGTTTAACAATGAAAATTGAGGGAGACCAAGCTACCAATATTACAGTTAACAATAGAGACAAGTTTTTAACCCAGCAGCCTTAGATCCAAGCACATGACTCTAGCTAACCACCAAGGTATTATTCATATTGAGAATATAAAAACCAAGGAATGCTGGAGAAAACCTATTGCTTTTTAAAATAATAATAAGAGCAAGCAACTATGTTTGAATACTTTAGTATTATGGCAGTGTACCTGATATTTTGCAACTAATACGCCTCAGAATGAAGTATTCTACCACCTAATATTTCAGATTGGAAAACTGCAATTTAACCACAGAAGCAATTAAGAATTTATTAAATCACACAATTAGGAGTGAACATTCTAAGCTACGTATTGATTTCCATTTTATTGATCACTCTCAAAGTCCACAGGAATGCTTTTTGTTTTTTACTAGGTGTTGAGACAGTCTATGCAGTTTAGACAGGTCTCTAACTTTCACAATCCTCCTGTCTGAGCCTCCCTAGTACAGACATACACAACCATGCCTAGTAAGAATGTTTTAAAACCAATGTTAACTCTCAAATACATATCACATAATAAAAATATAAACCCAAGTAAAACAAAATTTTAGGAAAAACCCTAATACTTACAAAATATAATTGTGTATATTCTACAACTCACCTTATGAGGATGCTTGACATGAACACAAAATCCCAACTCCTTTAGCACCCTCCTCTCTGCTTTGATAACTTGATTTTTGGTGTTAATGTAGTTCTGATCAAGAATCAAGGGGCTTGGAGTCCTACAGTTTGTAAGAAATAAAATCAAAACTGTTTTGCACATCCAAAAAATTTTATGTATGGAATCTCCATTTTCCCTTCCAACCAACTATCGGCAACAGAAACCAGCTTTTTTAAACTCCTGCAAACAAGTTAAAGCATTAATCTTATGCTGTCCAAGTTATGCTAATTAAATATATACATCTAGTCTGGAACAACTAACTCTACAACAGAAGTCACTCTAATGGTCTTAATTTATTCTTGATTTCTGTTCTATGACCAACATACTTCAACATGACTTATAACCAAACTTCAATAGAACTTGAGACTTTCCAAAGACAAAATTAACATGGTCCAAAAAGGAGCAATTTAACCTAACTGTTCTAATCTCTGTCCAACTAAAAAAACTTGAAATTTAAAGACTGCCAATTGTCAAATGAAATAAATCTTACAAGTCACCTTCAAGATCCATAGCTAAATTTGACTAGAGGTATAACCACAGGCAACCAAGGGTACAATACAAGAGAGAACAAGAGATCATACTGAAAGAACCACAGAAAACACATTCAAGGTCTCAGGGCCAGACTATATGTCAGTAACTTCAAGTTTCTCTACCATATAAATACTAAATAGCACACAGAAAAAATATTGTTCCTGTGGATTTCTGATAGAAAAATCTACCATTTACACTAAAAGATTTACATATTCAAATTTAACACTAGATTTTATAAGGAAACCTTACAGAATGCGACTTTAAAAAGTCTATAAAATCTGCCATGTCCTTTGCTATGCTCTTAAATCCAACCAACAAAAAAAATATATTTTTACCAAAACACTGACTATAAAATAGATAAGTAGAACACTGAAATATTTTCCGAAACAGTCATTTTTACCCAATAGATTTATTTTTGCTCTGGACAGAATACAACTTTTCGTAAGATATAGAACACAACAGTGCTTCCAGAAAAAAATGTAACTTTGTATTTTATTTTATTTTTTTTTTAACTTTGTATTTTAGAAATAAAAATCTATTTAAGTAAACTTGAATGTTAAGAGCAAGTCCCAACAAAAATCACCTAGCAATATTTTCCTCATTTTCTCACTTGAATGACAATAAATATACCAGTCTTGCTATTCTTTCTCAAGTTACATTAAAAGTGCAGAGCTAAAAAGCCAAAACTAGTAAGACAGTTACCACTTAATGCTGAAAAATGGTTTTCAATAAGCTCAACTGTTACTAGAGCTGTAAAAGCCATAAAGAGTAAAGGTCACCAACTTATGGAATAGTCTATTTGAAAATCACAACAAAGGATATAAAATACTTTTTAAAAAATCATGTAAGAGCATCCAACACACATGAAAACATGGTCAAAAGATTTTAAAGCTAATGATTTAAGTTCCCTCATTATCACAAAAGTGAAAAACTCATTTTCACTTCAAATTCTTTAATGAGCATCACACAAATGCTAAGTTATTTATGGCTCTATCTGAAACTAAGAAACTACCTTTACCATTATAGCTGCACACCACGTAAGTCCTAACTCCCTACAATCAACATTAAATGGCTCCATTAAAATCTCCGTAATTTCATGACAAGCAAAAGTTGTCGTATCTTCCTCCATTATGTTGATCAAAATTATCTAGTTTTTACTAAACATCTGGCTTTAAAAATTACCTTCAAAGAGATAAAATTCATTTGTTCTTACATTTAGGCTGCTAAATACTTTTTTGCCTTATGGCTACTATCTGGTCCCAAATCAGATCCACAACTCAGTTTTGCTTTTTTTTTTTTGTAGTACCAGGGATCACTCAGGATCTTGTGCTTTCCAGGCAGACACTTATTGCCTGTCAAGGTATACGCCCAGCCCTATGCTTACGTTATTTTTCATCTATTTTGCCGTAACTGTTGTGTGTGAAAATTTCAATGACTTCAAAACAGACTTAAGAAAGAAAATCCACAATGATACTGTAATTCAAACAAAATGTTCAACTTGTTGCTCAGTCCTGCCACAGCCTACAGTTTCATTAACCTGTGGCAATAAAAACTGATGCTATCATTTTGTTTAAAATTGCTTTTACTTTATAAATCAAAGGTGGCTCAAAGAATACAAAATTTATAAATGCCTTACAAAGACTGCTGTGTATCAGAGACAGAAGAATGCATAAATCAGCACTAAACAACAGTGCAGCAAAAAAATTTACTACTCCACTTATGTAGCAAACTATCCATTAGAATTTTTTGCAGCAAGGTGTTATGTTCAAGCTTGCTATAATAGAATCTCTTTTGCAACCAGGTAAAAAATTGCTTTTCAATACCCAATTTAAATGGGTGACAGTCAAAATCTCTTGGAGCTTGGGCTGGGTGCTTTTTCACCAATTCAAGGAAACACAAGAATTTGCCTTATGGCTACTATCTGGACCCAAATCAGGCCGACGACTCAATTTTGCTTATATTATTATTGTCGTTAGTATTTTTGTGGTACTGGGAATCAACCTTGGGACGTTGTACTTTCCAGGCAGGCACTTATGCCTGCTGAGGCATATCCCCAGCAGGGGACATCATCAAACTATCAACTCCTCTTCTACTTGAACTTTCTATCGTTAAACTTTTCTGATTAACTTACATGAGCATAGTTTTTGCATCTTATGCAATCTTGGCCTTTGGTCATTAAAAACTTATCTAGTGGCTGCTTTTCTTCGGCATGACTAATCAGACTGAAATATAGTTCAATTAAAAAGAATTAGGTCTAAACAGTTACTGTCATTCATGTACTATGGAACAGTCTCTGAAACTAGTTGAAGAGACTATTAAAACCAGATGAATTAGTTTAAATAGACTACACAAGAATTTGCAATACCTACTTCAAAAGACGTAGAAATCTTTTACAGTATTTAAACTCAAAGCCATGTTATAGCCACAGAAATAAGCTGCAGGTAGTTACTGGACTAAATAACATCATTAAAGATACTGAAAATACAATGTAGTCAGTATTAAAAGCAGTTAAGCCAACCTTTGAACATTTTAAACAAACCTTTAAAGTATAAATCTGGTTTTAAACAAGTCTTTGAAACATAAATGTGGGCTCCTTAAGAACAAAAAATCCTTTACCACTGGGAATGTTACACAGAAAAAATGGAAATTATACCACGAAAATACTGAAACGAGAAAAAGCAACTTTTCCTTTATAACTTGGCCACTTATTCTGAACTTTAAAGACAATTATCAAACTACTAAACCTGAAGGGGGACAGACCTATTAACACATGCAGAAATCTAGCCATTGGTACTTTAAATTGGTCCCCTGTGTAGCCAAGACTCAAAAGACAATGACAAAGTCTACAAGTCTTACTAACATTCTCAAGGTCAAACAATAAAGTCATGAACAAATTGGGCTAAAACAAATCAAAGACTAACTGCTTACCCAAAACAAGGTTTATCAATAACACTTTCAGTAACATTAACCTATGCTGAAAACAAAACAAAAAACAAAAACAAAAGTATAGTTCCAATAACTTGGACAGCAAAGACAAAAGCTTATAACAAGAAACAGGAGTTTTTTTCTAAATGGTTCACCAGTGGCCAACCTGTTAGTCCCCGATTCCAGTGACCTATTCTCAGAGCACTGGCTTCTCCTTGGGGATTTTCGATACTTCACTCACTGTTGCCATGACGACAGCTTCATCTCTATGTACCACTCCACATCACCCAGGCTTTGGTAAATGTAGCTGGTCGCTGTATAGTCGGTTGCAAGGGAAAAAAGAGTTGAAGTTAATAACATATACAAGTTACACGTCTGAGTAAACTTGTAATATGCATAGAAACACTTTTACATCCTTTTTTAAAAAAGAAGGAGCTTCCATGCAATTAAAAATCCTTTTAAAGTTCATGCTACAATGACTTCACAAAATCAATTTCTGTAATGACCAAAAAATGCACTCTGTTACACCAGACACAGATGGGATTATTTTAAATCCCAAGGTTTTTACAGTTCAGAAGACCTTATTCTGACATGAAGGAAGAAAACTCAGGTCCAGAAGGAAATGAGAAATTTAAAAAAATTAAGTGATTAACAGCTATCTCCTTATTCAAAGACTAGCAGAAAACTATAGCACTTCCTGTATGTAAACAAAATACCTGACTTAGGAGCCCTACGTTAGTGCCCTTCTGTCTTCAAACACCTTGAAAAAAAAAATCATTCACATATCCAAATAGAAACTCAGACCACGCCAAATACCAAACGGAAACCTCTCCATTTCTCAATGATTCCTCACCAAAAACTAAAGGTTTTAAAATGGAATAAAAATCACACTATTCCTCAAGACAAAATGGGTGAGAAAAAGAAAACTAGAAAATGCTATGAAACAGCATTTAACAAGAATGCTTCACATTTTGAGTAAGCTAATCCTTATAGTTACTTCACTACTTGCTTCTCTCAGTAGTCCCACGACTGCCAACTTACAGATTGCCAGTAAAAACTACTTACACATAATACTAATTTGGAACTGAACACTTAATCCCTGAAACTTACAATCCCTTTCAGACTCACTTTCACAATCTGTACAAGTTTGTCTACTATCACCACAGTTGCTTAAAAAGAACACAAAACCTAAATCACACAACAGATATCCTTCTGCTAATGTGTACCAGAAATCATCCTGGAAGTTGATAACTTGATACTGAAGTCCTGCAACAAACTTTTTGGTACTGCCTCAGATAAACACACAGATCCACATAAAGTTATCAGATTATCTCAACTAAAAAGCACCATCCCTGATTTTTTACAAATAAATGGACTAACTTTACAAAGACAACTCAATTTTGTTATTTTTCTCACCCACTCAGTGAAACTGTATCTAACCAAACAAAATACCTGCTTAATCCCTTGACTTCAAACTTTATCATCCATCCTTTCAAATTCGATAGTATGCCATATATTGCAGTTCAATGTTCTGTAGACCTCTTAACATAAAGTCAACCTCAATTCACAAACAACTGGGACTCAAGGTAGAAAAACAATCTACACAGAACTTTGCCACAACATTAACTTGACTGCAGTGTTTAAACATCCAGCCTTTAGTCTTCTAGAGAGGAGAGGGAGAATGTAAACTTACAGAATACGCTCACACTTGAGCCAAATGTATTCCCTTTCTTGTTTAATCTTACGCCATTGCTTCACAGCACTGTTAAGGTTATCCACAAATGCAAATTCCTCTAAAAACTTTGGATAGCTGGTTAATTGGCGTTTTTCAAAATAAATTTTAGTATCAGTTTTCCCTAAACGAATTTTAACACCTTACTTAAAAAGATTTTCTTTAGCATCCATGTTAACTGGAGAGAAAAAATGTTTTGATGACTGGTGCACAATACAGCAGCAGCAATAATGTTACATTTAATAATGCCAATCTTACCTTTTTCCTCTTAACTGGCGGAGGTGATGAAATACATTAATCACATCTCTTATTCTTCTAGGTGCTTCTTCAATTTTGGATGCAAGATTAATACAGGCCATGGCAACAATCTGAAAAAAACGCACAGGCAGACAAAAACAACTGTCATGCTACTGAACTGCAAAACACAATCATGAAATAAACTCCCCTATTCAAAGTCTAAATCAAGTTTGTTTTTGCTTTGAGACGGTCTCGCTACGGCGTTCAGACTCGCTTCCCACTCACTGTTCGGCCCAGGCTGACCTCAAACTCACAGCGATCCTCTTCTTTCTGCCTCCCTGTGCCACCACGCCCGACAAAACTTTTTTTCCCCCCACGGCAAAACCCTTTATCTGGGAACTTCAGAACACGACTGAGACAACCTCTGGTGAAAGATTAAAATTGAGGTGCCTCGTTAGCAGGCTATCACCGTGCCGCTACCGCACTCTACTGCTCGACTCTTACCTATGGACTCAGAACCAGCTAAGCCTCATGGGAGTCATATTCTAAACTGGAAAATAATCCCGGCATAAGCTCGTGTGGGCTCAGGATTAGTTTTCTAGTTTCTAAAACACTCTGCTAGCGCTCACTTCCCAGCGAACGAGACGTAGATACAAAGGCTTAATAGCCACTCCCTTCCGGGAAGAGCTGGCTGCCGCCGCGGCCCCCCTTCCCATTTCCCATTTCCGGAAGAAGAAACCGCCTTTCGCCCGCCTCCACAGTGCTTACCTCAAAACTGTGTTTGACGAAAGACTTCGAGTAGAAAAAACGATGAAACAACACCTGCCCCGTTGCCATCGCCACCTGCAGACAAGAGAGGAGAACGGAAGCGCACAGGTCAGGCGGGCCGCACCAGGCGCCGCCGCCATTTTGTGCCGCCGCTCGCGTCCCTTCCCTCTCCGCGCCCGCCCGCCCGCCCGGTGCCCGCAGGGACCCAGCGAGACCCGGGGGCCCGGGACACCGCCGCCGCAGCCTCGGGGAGCGAGGCGAGGCCGGGCAGGGCGGGGCGGGCCCGGCTGACCCGAACACCAACCTGCGGCAGCCGAAGGAGAATGCCGGCGGCCTGGATGAGCTCGCAGCCCAGGATGCGCAAGTCCGTCTCGCTGGGAAGGTCGAGCCCGTCCTGCATGGACGGGGTGGGCGACAGCCTCTCCTCCGGAATCAGCGAGTGGTCGATGGTGAGAGAAACTTCCGAGTACAGGCGGTCGCCGATCAGGATCCCTCCCGTCGTGGTCGTCGTAGTGGTCGCGGTGCCGGAGCTGGACCCGCCCGCACTCGGGGCAGCCGACGAGGCGACGGCGGCGGCAGCAGTCGAAGTCGGGTGAGGCCCGGACGCCATAGTCTCCGCGAGCTGCACGCACGCCCGACGCAGCCGGAACCCCGAGTGAGACTAACCAGTGTTCTCGGCGCGACGGATATTCCCGTGACCGCCGGGCCGGACCGCTTCACGCAGCGTGCGCTTCCGCCGTGACGTCAGCACGCCGCCGGCGGCGCCCCGCCCCCTGGGCCTGCTCGCTTGGCCTCGCGGCTTTCGCGGCTTGCGCGGCTTGGGCGCCGGCCTCCTTCCGGCTCGAACAGGACGGGGCCGCCTGGCTTGTGAGCGGCTTAAATATAGTAACAAAGCAGTCTTATAAGATACCCTCCCCCTGTAACATTGGTCTCAGAACGCCGTCCCTGCGCGGGTTTAGTAATTTGCTGAAACCTGCGCCTCCGGGCTGTCTCCCTCTCCGAGGGCTCAGGCCGACCTTCGTCTGCCCTGGCCGGGCACTGGGTAACTCTGCCGAGCGCGGACGACCTTGGGATTTGAGGTGACCGCGAGCCTCCGGAGAGCGCTCCTCTGGAGAGTTGATCGAAAACGGTCGCGCCCGTGTCGGTCCCAGTAAAAAGTTTGCTCTCGGAGGAAGTCGAGCTCCCGGTGCTGGAGGGAACCGGGTCCGGAATGACTGGGCGGCGCCGCCCGCCTCGCTCCTTCACGAAACTCGGGCCCTTGCCAGGACCGCGCGATGACTTTTAGTAATCTAGAAAATCCTTAGTTCCAAAAATAATCTTAGGGGGGCTGGCGAGATGGTTCAGCGGTCAAAAGCACCTGCTTAGGAAAGCTTACGCAATTGTAGGGGCCACGGTTTCATCCCCAGCACCAGATGCTGCGCCAGCGCACCCCCTAGGGCAGGCTGAGCAGCCAGTCACAAAAAATAAGTAAGTAAATAAAATAAAAAGAAAAACTTAGAAAAAAATAATCTTAGGGCGAGGTTTTTACAGAGCTGACTTGATTGTGCTCATGTTTGCTGCACTTAAGCAGAATGGGAGCAATCAGTCTCAGGTTTTTCTTCTAATAGCGATTTTCAGAATTTTCTTAAATTTTAAATTAAAAACAATTCTGATCCAAGTCACAATACTAAAAAAATGGAAAGAAAGGTATACATCTCTGTCCTATTTTTTTTGTTGTTGTTCTTTTTGAGACAGTATCTCTATGCAATGCAGGCTGGTCTTGAACTCATTTTGTAGCCTATCCTGATCTGGAGTTTGTAAGGACCCTCCTTTCTTGGCCTTCCCACTGGTAGGATTACGGGCTTGTGCCCCCACGCCCAGTTTGTCCTAGTATCTATCTCAGAAAATCCTCACACCACTTGTACAACTGTGAGGGTTGTTGCTTTAAGGCTTACTTGGTTACATTGTAAGAAGTACTTAGACATTCAGATCTATAGAACAAAAGAGATTTGGATACATTTTATTTACTTAGTTTTTAGTTTTTTGAGGTGGTGTTCAGGTTGGCCTTTGACCTCACTATGTAGCTTATATCAATCTTCTTGCCTCAGCTCCTCAAGTGCTGGCATTACTGACATGAGGCACCATACCCCAGCTGTATGCATTTTATCAGTGTTGTTACTAAAACAAAATATTTTATTATCCTTTTATGTATTTAGTACAGGGTCTACAGGCCCTCACTACACAGGTTGGACTCATAGTGATCCTCCTGTTTTCAGTCTCTCAAGTGCTGACATTACAGGCAGGCACCACCACACTCTGTCTAAGTTGCCGTCACAGCCCACCCAAGGGGCAGAGTCCCTGTGCCTGCCCAAGCAGGTGCTTTAAAATATATTTTTTTAAAGGTTAAAAAAAGTATATCCATTTAGTAAATCTCTGGTGGCACATGCGGGCACTCCGAGCACTTGGAGGGCTGAGACAGGAGGATTGCTGTGAGTTCAAGGCCAGCCTGAACTTCATATGAGACCCTGTCTTGAAATATAAACAAACAGAAAGCTCTACCTCCCCCTTTCAAGTGCTTTGTGCTGGAGATCCAACCCAGGGGTACTACCGCACCATGTTCCCCAGACCTTTTTTTGTGTGTGTGTGAAACCAGTTCTGCTCTGGGTTTAAATTTGATTATTGTTCTGCATTGGCCTCAAGTATCTGGAATTGCAGGCATGCACCACTGTGGCTGGACGGGAGCTTTTCATAATACTATACATTTTAATGTCCATTACTTGCAGAGATTGATTTGGGATAGTTTTACGCATCCTCTGATTGAAGTGTTCAAACCAAAGAGTGACATTCTGGTGCTAGCTAAAGCATTTGACCTGTGGGTGGTACTTTTTCTCCTTTCTGGCCCTGCTGCTTCCAGGGACTCCTCCATCTCCAATATTCAAGAATCATTTAAAGTATTTTAACAAACTTTTAACATATGCTTAGTGTCTTTAAAAATGAATTGATGGTATGCCTGCTTGCTCATTTTGATGATCTATGCTTCTCTAAAATGTTATCATTGGAGAAAGGTAAATGGTACACAGTGATACTACTTTTACAACTTATTTCCAGTCTTATTTTAAAATGAAAAGTAGATACCCAAAATGGTGATCGATTATATGTGCCACGGAAGTATCAAATTTCCATGAATTCACCTGTTCACCTGCACTATAATGACTTCAGAGTAATTTTAGCTCATACTAAAGACTTTTTTTTTTTTTGAGATAGGGTATCACTATGTAGCCCAGGATGGCTTTGAATTCCCGGCAATCTTCCTGCCTCAGCTTCTCAAGCACTGAGATTATAGGTATGTGCCACCATGGCTGGCTAAAAATTATTTCTTGGTGGAAATTTTTTCTGCTGAGAAAGTGTGATTGTTCCTCTCCAATAAGCTGGCTTTGTGAGATCTTTATATTTTTAACCTCTAGGTCCATGGGGAATCAAAAAGTTTTACAAGCATAGAAGGAAAGAAGGCCAAGGTGGGAAAGGAGAGTATTGGTTGTTCTCCTATACTATAGCTTTTTAAAATTTCTTTTGTACTGAATTGGGTCTCTTGAACTTAGGATTTTGTGCATGCTAAGAAAACTTTTACCCCACCCTCTACACCCCTTTTTGAAAGAGGGTCTCAATAAATTCACACTGGATTTGAATTTATCAACTTGTGGTCCTCCCATCTTAGCCTCATGAGTGGCTGGGGTTACAAGTATTGCCTTTGCACCCCACTTCTACTCTTTCACTTTTGATATCTTACCCTAGCTGACCTCCCTTCTTCCTACCTCTTGTATCTTTTTTTTTTTTTTTTCCAGTAGAGCAGAAGTGTCAACAACAGTTCTATAACTCCTCACTCCCTGTGACTGCCCCTGTGAAATGAGCAGGACAAAAGCTGTCTCACTCTTCTGTCTGGCTTCAAAGTTACTTTCTGAGTCTAAACTAATGTGTGATAGTGTGATAATCATATAACTTGTGTGTCTGTGTGATAACTTGTGTGGGAACCATATGGCATGATAACCATATAGCCCATGTGCCAAAGGTGTCTTGTGAACTCTTTTAGAGAAACTTAGAAAAATGTTTAATGAAAGTATGCTTGCCGGGTGTGGTGGCGCACGCCTGTAATCCCAACACCTGGGAGGCTGAGGTGGGAGGATCAGTGCAAATTCGAGACCAGCCTGGGCTACAAAAGTGAGCTCAGGGCCAGCGAGATGGTTCAGTGGTCTAAAGCGCCTGCTTAGGAAAGCTCAGGCAACTGCAGGGACTGCAGTTCGATCCCTGGCACCAGATGCTGCGCCAGCCCCCACCACCAGGGCAGGCTGAGCCAGCCACAAAATAAATAAAATAAAGAAACAAACAAACACAACAAGCAAACAAATAAATAAAATTTAAAAAAAAAAAAAAAAGTGAACTCAAGGTCAGCCTGAGCTGCATAGAGACCCTGTCTCAAAAAGACAAAAAAAAAAAAAAAAAAGTATGTTTTTACCATAAGGAAGAACATATTTTTATCGCTATAAGATTTGCATATGTTGTTTGTACTAAACTCCCCATGGCATAAAAGACAAAACCTCCAGTGGCTCTTACTCAATGCTGGTGACTTTTTGCCCCAGGTCCTGCTCTTCTGTGAGCTCTGCAACAACCTGCAACAACTCTTCCTGTCTGAGATGTCCCATTTGCCTCACAGCCTGTACTGGCCTTGGGGTCCCTGAGTCCCAGTACTCCATCTCCAGATCGTTATGCATTCTTGTGCTGCCATCTCCCCTATTCCCCACCTCCTTGTTGTTAATGGCTTGGTGACAAGGTAGAAGACAAATAAAAGACCCTGTGTCATGGGTGCTGCTTCCGGTTTCCAGCTTATGTCATAGGTGAGCTCTCTTCTGCCTTGCTGTGACTGTGACAAATGTCCACTTGGGATACCTCAGTACATCCAAAAGATGTGACTATCTTCATTTTTTTTCTTTTTTCTTTTTGGTGGTACCAAGGATTGAACTCAGGACCCTGCCTTTGCTAGGCAAGTACTTATTCTACTGAGCTATTTCCCTGGCCCCTATGTCTTCATTTTCTCTCCAGGTTCAGCAAAATTGGAAGAGATAGGTCAATATTTCATGTGTTTGGTCAACATTCACTCATCAAGTGGTGGCGTTTTAAATTTCATTGTAAAAATATTCCCTCACTAGGCTAAGTGTAGTGGTGCACACCTGTAATCCTAGCTTCTGGGGAGGCTGAGGCAAAAGGGGTACAAATTCAAGGCTGGTCTGGGCAGTTTGTTTCAAAATAGAATTTTAAAAGGGCTAAGGATATAGGTCAATGTAGAATGTTCACCTAATACATTATCTCTAGCTGATTATCTCACGTATTTGTTATAATGGTGAGCTGACAAGTGTATCTCCATTTTTTCTACCCTTTATCTATCCTGGGAAATCACTAAAGTAGTTTTGAAATATTAGGATTTTATTTCCCTCACTTCCTTAAATAAGAACTTCATGGCATTTGAGCCTTTCTACAATTTTTTTATTCTTTGGGACAAGA
>PVKN010024701.1:0-14362 GCA_004027915.1 Capromys pilorides
TAGGTATTAAAACATACTTGAAGATAAAGTCATTTAGAAAGTACAGTAAGGGCATGAGAAAAAAACAAATAATGGAACAGTCTGTGAGAAAAAGTCTATCTTTTGTTGGATAACAGAACAGTCTCAGCAAATAGTGCATCTTCTGTCCTCCGTCACTCCATTCCCCTCTCTCTTACTCCATTACTGTTTTTTCTTTCTTTCTTTCTTTCTTTCTTTCTTTCTTTCTTTCTTTCTTTCTTTCTTTCTTTCTTTCTTTCTTCTCTCTCTCTCTCTCTGTCTCTCTCTCTCTTTCTCTCTCTGATGTCAGACCTATAGGATGTTCTACAACTTCTCTCACCTCCCACCTCTCCTCCCCTTCAAAGGATCTCTTTGTGCAAACTCCTATTTTCTACCTCCTTGGTCAACTTAAACTATCACAACCTGAGTCTTGCTTTGGAGAAACTTGCACTTGTTTAATAACAGCACCGTGAGGATCTGTTTGGGAGGGGGAGGGGAGGTGGACCCAAGGGTGCTCAGGATCCCTAGACCAACTCCTGAGGCAGATGGATAATGTTGATGGATGATCTTCTGTTAAGAGTCAGGATGTCAGGTCTCGGGAGAGGTCGGGGATGCAAGGCCACCATGGATGACAGCATCCACAGGAGCCAGACACAGGACATACCATGAAAGGGATGAGACAATGACCTAGTCATTGTGTGGCCACAACGGGGATTGGGAGCCCAAACGTGTCATCCACTAATACTCTAGCAGGTGGTTTTCTTGGAGGAACTAGAAAGAATAGAGTTTTCCAAGTGAGTAAGCAAGAAATAAGACACATGGCTCACTCGGAAGTGCTGGGAGCCAAATATCCAGCACTGTGATGGCCCCCATGCTGGGAGTCTTGTAAATGTTGTGTCAATTTCCAAAGCAACCTATCAGGTAAGCACTGTTAGCACACTCATTTTACACTTATCAAAACTAAAGCTCTATGCTATGGTTTGTGTCCAGCTGTCCCCCCAAAGCCTCACGCAATCAGGGGGCGGGGACTTCTAGAGTTTGAGACTTGGCTCATGATCCACTGGGATTATGTGTTTTAGTACTGATGGGATTATCGGTCTGAGTACTGCTGTGATTATGGATGTGGTCTAGGGCAGCTATCCTAAGGCAGAGAATGTAAATGTAATATAAAGAGAGACAGAGACAGGCGGTGGTTGTTGCTCTCTGCTGCCCTGGTTGGTCGGTTGCCTCTGTCGTGATTGTTGCTGTTCCACTACCATGAACTGCATGCTCTCTGCCCTGTTCCACTCAGCCTTGGAGCCAGCTGAATATGGGCTGAAACCTCCAGTAACTGTGGCTAAATAAACCTTTACTTTCTTCATTTTGAGTGTCGGGTATTTGTCCCAGCAATGAGTAAAAAGTAACTAAGACACTCTAGAACAGGGGGACTTGTTCAACACAACACACAGCTGGAGGAACTTGGATTTAAAGCCAGTGATATAGTTCATGGCCACACAGCAGCCCCTGTCAGCAGGCCAGTGGGCACAGAGACACAGACAGCATCTGGGCTAAGGGGCTGTGGCAGAGGCCGAGTTCTTGTTCCTAGAGGACAGTTTTGCCCCTAGTGTCACTGCTTGGGTGCTGATCACCTGAGCTGTGGACACTTGGTGGCAGGCTCCCCACCGTGCACTGGAGCTGAGCAAGCCTATTCCTACCACGTGGGTGAGCCACCTTTCAGGGGGTTCTGGGGAGACAGAGCTCTGGTTTCGTGTGAGTAGCATGGGAAGGATCGGGAGCCAAGGCAGAGGTGTGGCTCTTCTAGTTTCACTGGGGGAAAACTGTACACCTGTCATAGATGTGATAAAAATCCTCGAAGTAAGCAAGCTCCCGAGTAACAGTTCTGAGTCGTGTAGACCATGGGCCACAGCCTACAGTGATGCAGACCAGGGCTTCCAGAGAGCTGGATAAAACCAGCCGGTGTTTCTGATGCAATGGGTTTGGGAAGAGCCTGCGAATCTGAACCTCTCCCAAGAGGCCTGGTGGAGCTGGTCACGTGGCCATGGATGCCCACCCAGACCCACTCTGGCAGTGTGGCCTGATGAGGGTTCACATTGTCCTCCTCCTGAGAACTGTGACCAGTCACTCCCTCACACGTTACTTGGATGTGCAAATGCCAGCATCTCTATGGTCTGATTTATGCTCCAGAGCTCCCCATGGGACCAGGAAGACTCCCCTCATGTGTAGATCTGAATACCATCTAGACTCAGAAGGGGGGACAGCCTGCTCGGGACCCCCCTCCTGTCCCTCTCTTGGACAGGAGCTTTCTTTCCTCTAATAAATATATTCTGCTCATAAAAAAAGAGAAAAACAAACAAACAAACGAACAAACTAAAAAATCCAGAAGAAAATTGTGGCACACAGAGGCCAAGTGGTTTGGCTGAGGACACACTGTTGGCTGCACAGAAGACAGAACGACCCTAGAGCTTCCCCATTCCCTAGCCCTCTGGGTTCTCCCAACCCGACTTTTTCCAGGCCATTCATGAAAAGCTTTAGAGCCTCACCCGTGACCTGCTCCACCTGCTCCACCTACTCCCTGAGCACCTGGGGTTTATCCATTCTGTCTGTGAAGAAAGTACTGGAAGAAAGTGACTTGCCACTCACAGTCGGTTAGTGACCACAGAGACCGGAACTGGACCCAGATTTGGCCTTAGGATTAGCTTCTGGGTGACAGGAGGAACAAGAGTGTCTCATGGAAGATGATTTCTTGTGGCTCCTGCATCGCAGACCCCAAGGACAGGTTCCTGCCACACACCCCAATGTCCCTTCTCTTTTTCTTGCCACCAAGAGTGTGGATAAAGAGCTGGGTATGTGTGTGTGTGCGTGGGGACACATGCCCTTCCCACTTGTTTTAGCTGCAACTGTCAACCAGCCCTATAAAGGACTATTACTCCTTCCCCAGCCTTAGGGCCAGGGCTGGGACAAAGGAAGGGTGTTGAGGGTACCAAACACTGGCGGTCAAGGAAGTTTCCCATCCAGCCCCCATCGCTTCCTGGCAATGTCTCTCGATGAACTATTTGCCTATCTGAGTGAGCCTCAGGTACACATCTAGGAAAAACGTAATTCTGTTGCTCTTCTAAGTCAACAAGAGAGTTAGAAACGGTGGGCTACACTGTCAGACAGGATGGCCACAGGACCGCATCTGACTTTGTTGCCAACGACGACACAGGCAGCACTTCAATTTGGGAGGTGTTTACACACGCAATTATTTCTCATTCATTCATTCATTCATTCACTCATTCATTCATTCATTTATCCATTCATTCATATAATCAGTCAATAAACTCCAGACACCTGCTGTGTTCCACTGTGGAAGCTGGGGATCAGGAGCATTCACTCAAAGAGTGGATTTTCCCCGGGACCGCAAGAAGTAGACAACATCAGCTCCTTCTTACTTGAGGCTCAGGGAGAGGGTGACTCGCCCAAGACCGCCCACCATGCAGAACATGGACTACAGGACTCTGGCTCTCCAGGTCCTGCTACGGCTTGGGTGCCACCGCTCTGCCATGTGCCTAGTCCTTTCGAGGTGGAGCTGCCCGGAAACGCCTGCAGCCAGAGTCCTCCTGCCAATGGATGCTTTCTCCTAGAGATACTCTCTCCTGGAGCTTTAATATTTAGATGAGTTTTATTTGTCTTGCTGTCTTTTATAAAGACTCTGCCGAGTTCTAAATGGACAAAGCCACAAGATGAGAGAAAGCGCGCAGGAGGCTGACTTTTTATTATCCAGCCAGAGCAGGGGGAAAATGACTCCAATAAATCCCAAGTTTTATGTGCTCCAGACATTCTGCAGAGCCAGAGATGGCTTCTCAGCAACGCCGACGGTACATTAAAAGCTCATTTTCCCAAACATGATACTGAATATGCACTCGGAGGAAAGAGCCATTATACGGAGTAATATCGAAGCTGCAGCTGACGGATGTCGCTGCTATTTTCCCTGAATTCTCCCCCATGACTCAGGAGCAGGTCTCAGAGCTCACACGCTGCAGGGCTTGGCACCCTGCCCAGAACAGAAGTTAAACACCTGGCCCTTGCTCTCTCCCAGGCTGGGGTCATGGCTCCGATTAGCGGCCTGGCAGGGGGTGAATAGGGAGGATTCCAGAGGGCGGCTCAGGGACCATAAAACATCACAAACTGTTTTCTGAATCCTAGCAGAAGGGGCGGAGATTGAGTCTGAACAGGAGGTCTGTGCAGGGCTAATGTTTCCTCTTCTGTCGATGTGCCACTGTCCCCTGGTCCTTGAGGCCACCACCTCCGGGAAGCCCTCCCTGCCGCCACTCTCCTCTGAGCCCTGCAGAATCCCTTCTGCATTCTGAGCTCTGAGCACCTCACACTGTCCTTAGGAATGGGAGTGGCTCAGCTCAGAGCTGGATACATACACAGCGGGGCTCGGCTGCTCACCTTCTGCCTCTCACTGGGAGGTGACACAGGTTAGCCATGAAGAAAGTGGGCGGGCAGTCTGCATACCGCCACCTCCACAGGTGCCCTAGCCAACTCATTTACCTCTCGGAGCCTCTCCCTTCTCATCTTCCACAGAGCTGAGGATTGGGGGGCCCAGCAAATATATATTAAACTGGGGCAAGTGCTAAATAAACGCTAGAAGACACAGTTATAGACAACTTATCCATTCATTCAGGAGAATTTCCCAAGAGGACCAGGGGCAGACAATGAGTGGCCTGTGGCCTGCAAAGGCCAAGACGCAGCCCTGCCTCATGTGCATGAGTGGCGCTGCCACACGGTGCTATTCCTGAGGACGCTCATGCCGGTGAACCACCCATGCCAGCTCTTGCTCAGCACACGGGGCTGAGAGGAGACAGCCACAGGGGCAGCTGAGTCAGCACCATGCTGGAATCGGGGCTGCTGTCTCCTGGCCCCTGCCTCACATCCTGAGCACCCTACAGCAGCTCTAAGCCTTCCATGGCCGAGGTGCTCTGCAGGCAACGAAGCGTCACCCCAGACACAAGCACCCTGGGCTGGGGCTAGAAGCCTGGGTTCAAGTGCCATCTCCGCCCTTCTTACAGCTGTGTAACTGTTCATTCAGTGGCAGGCAGAACCTGCTGGCTGCCTGCTGGCTGGGTCCCTTGCACGGTACTGGTGCCAGAGCCAGGTGTGCAGGTGCACAGTGCAGGGTATCCCAGATGAGCACTGAATTGGGCCAGCACATACCTCCTTTAGACACGTTTGCCTTTATGTAAAGTTGTGACATGTTGCTGTGTGTGTGTGTGTGTGTGTGTGTGTGTGTGTGTGAATTCTGATCTTTAAAACAATTATACCGAAACATTATTTGTCTTGGTTGCTGAGTTTTCTGCCTCCCCCTTTTCTTGGAGGGTCCCAAGCATCTCTCCAAGAGAAGGGAGTGTCTGAATTGACTCCTAATGCAGGAATAAGAGTTCACCAGGATGACAAGGGGAAAGAATGTTTCAAGCAGAGAAAACGTCGTGCAGCAGTTCTCAACCTGGGGTGATTCTGTCCCCCAATGTCTTAAGAACTTTCTTATTTTGATTTTGATAAGGAAAAAGCCTCAAAAGTCCAAGAATGGTGGGTGAAGCCAGGGGTGGTGCTAGGTATCCAACAATGCACAGAACAGGACTCCCAAGTGGAAAATTATCTCCCCCAAAATGTTGAGGTTGAAAAGTCTACACCAAAGAACAGAGATGACAACATCATGGCACACAGCACTACTGCAGACAGAGTTCTTAGCCTTTCTTAGCCTCAGTTTTGCACCTGAAAACTGGGACTCACAACTGAATCTACTTTGGAGGTTTGTTGGGTGGGGGGAGGCCATGGCAACAAGCACGCATATACTAGGTGCTCAACAAACATCTGCGCCCCTCCCCCCATCGTGCCTGCTGCCTGGAACACACCTAAAAGAGCCAACAGTTCTCAAAAGAGACAGTGTCCTCAGGCTCCAAAGAAAACTTAGACACAGAAAAGAATATGTTTTGTTTCTTTCTGGCCTTTCGTTTAGGGAAAGCCATGAATCTTATCTCTTCAATGATGTGACTTGGCAGGTGGAGAACCAGTTTGTGTGCTGCTTATCGCTGGCCTGAGTTTTAACAGGGAGTGAATTTTTATGACCTAGTTGTAAACCTTTGCTGAAACCATTTTGAAACTAAAAAATAAAAAATAAAAAAATAAAGCTGATAGATTCTTAACTACGATAGCTGCTAAATTAAGCATGAGGGATGGGGTAATGGGGGTGCAAAAGAAAACAGAAGTGCCCTAAAAGAGTTAGTGGAGGTAAAATAATGTTCATTAAAAATAGAAAAACAAACATACACACACACACACACACAAAAATCTTTTGTGTTCAACTTCACACTCGTACATCATAATGTTCCAGTAAAAGGCCATTTCCCCTGAGATAATAAAAGAATTGAATTTTTCCTTATCGGTCATCTATTTTTCAAGCCCAAGCTATTACTCCCGCTCCGTGGTTGCTAGGCAACAAGAAATATTAATAGCAGCTTTTATTAGCTTAGCTTTTGCAGCCGAGTACCAGAATGAGAAAATGGGAAACATAAATGTGTTACATAAATCTTTCAACCTTTCAGAGCCAGTGTTAGTCTCTGTTTTCATAATGATTTATTGAAGTGATGGTTCATTTATGAGCAAAAGGAGTGCAGGATAAGAAAACGGAACAGTCCCCTGCAGGAGTGTTTGAAAATAAATAATTATAGCACAGGAGCAAAAGCTGTTTAAAGCCATTTTTCTGAGTTTTATAAAATGTAAAAAGACGTATTTCTTTTGTGTGCTCCCCTGAAAAACGGGTGGGGGGGGTTCATTGGGCTCTGATGAAGATAAGGAACCCTCCGGGCCTCTTGTAACCCCCCCGCACAGAACCCTCAGGGGTCCACTTGGGAGATCAGTCCCTCTTCGGCCCCAGAGGGAAATTAGACAAAAACATGGCACCCTCTGCTTTTCCTATGATAGATCCTTCCCCTGGTCACAGTGTCAAGGAGAGTTAAGTCTTAGCCACTTATTTTGTTGACAAGCAGTGGAACTGTCACTTTGCAGTTGCCTCTGAGCGCCAAGCCCTGACAAAGCTCCCGGTGTAACTAAGATGCCCTCTCCCACCAGTCCCCACTTGTCCTTGGTGTCCAGCTACCACGTCAGCCTCTGAGCTGCTTTTCCAGCGCTCGCCTCCTGGCCCAGCCTCTGTGAGCATCCTGACCGGAAGGCTGCAGCCAGCAGGTCAGCCTCAAGATGCAGCTAGAGCCTGCCAAATTCCGTCAGCACAAGGAAAGAACCTCTGAACATCTCTGAAGAAGCTCTGGTGGACCACAGGGCCCCTGGCAAGCTGTGAGAGACCCTGGAAACCCAGTCTCGATCCAAAGAACTGCACAGCACCTTGCTGATCCACAGAGGCACAAGAAATTTTTTTAAAGGGTTGCTTTAAGCCTTAACGTGTCAGACACACTAGCGACATAATCATAACACAAAACATTAGTTCATTAACAATAACAATTAGCAGATCTAAGGGTCTTCCACCATCCCCTGCAGCTTAGAAGTCCAGAGAACCAAAGATGGAGGTAGGGGGAGGTCTTGGCCCCTGTGCCTCACTTTGGAAGGGGTCCCCTACACCTCGATGTGTGTTAATGAAATGATAGACTCAGCCTCTCTAGGGAGGAGGGAAGAGGCAGGGGAGGGACCAGCAGTAGAGATACTGAAGGGGAGTAGCACGAAGCAGGCAAGCAACGGGAGGGCGAGTTCCGAGGTACATTAAGGACTCTGACTCCTGGTTCCAAGCGCTGCCCCAGGGCTGCAGTCTTTCTCACAGGAGCCATTTCTCAGCAGGCTGGTCAGGAGGCAGGTGCTTCCTTCCCCGATTCCCAGGCTGCTATAGCCTGGAAAAGCCCTTCACCTGGGGCGGGAGTTCTTGAGCCTGGCCCCTTGGCCTGGGTGTACATAGGGCAGAAACTCCGGTTTGAGCCTCCTACCGAGTGGTGTGTGTGGCAGGGGCGGTGGGAGGGCTGCTGAACCTCAACCCCATAGGCCTGACTAGCCGCCAGAGCAAGTTTGCCCATTTGCCTGTTTGTAAGCCCGCTAGAGGGGGGCTCTCCATCCTCATTTTATAGATGAGAAAACTAAGGTGAGGAAAGAAGTGACTTAACCAAGGTCCTGAAGCCGGTGGGCCGCACAGCTCCAGTGACTCTCAGGCGCTTCAGTGGGGGGTGGGGGGGGGTCTCCTGGATCGCTAGAATCTGTCATGTGCAGGGATCCCTGCGGGGACTCAGCTCCCCACAGACCCACCCTCCACCTGCACAAGGCTCTCTTGTGAGCTTCTCTGGGTTCACAGAAGGTGCAGATTCCTAGGAGCCTGCCTGAGAATATCACACTCTGCCCCTCTCACGATGAGCCTCCACTGGGTGCCAACATTTCCAAGGACGACTCCAAAATAAATGATTTCAGACTTAACAGAAGCTGCTTAATAAATTCCACTCTTTCAGTTTCTTTGGGTATTTTACAAACTGATTTATACACACAATATCTCTCTCAAAATGAGACAATCAACACAGGATAAAATTATTGAGTTATGAAAATAGGGGTCAGATGGAGGTGCAGCGCTTTAAATTAAACCGGCGAAATATATCTTTCAT
Organism: Capromys pilorides; assembly: GCA_004027915.1. NCBI lineage: Eukaryota > Metazoa > Chordata > Mammalia > Rodentia > Capromyidae > Capromys > Capromys pilorides. The sequence goes on from PVKN010024701.1 coordinate 8,631, forward strand.
ACTAAATTGACTCTTTTTGTCTTGGAAATGAATGTTTAATCAGTTAAGATGCTGAAGTCTAGGGAAGAGCCTTAAGCATATTTAATTTTGTAAAAAGGGCTGGATTCCACTACTGTTCGGGATTCCTGCCAGCAGCCATCCCTTTGAAGGAAAGCGGCTGCTCCCCACAGACCTGCTGGGCTGAGCAGCCCACCAGGCAAGGGTCCAGAAGGAGCCCCTGGCCTCTGGGATCCTAGCTAGAGAGACCTGGCACTGACAAACAGCCGGCGAGCACCCTGGCCCTGCTTCCTCTTCAGGGACAACATCTCTGGTGCATCTTGGCCTGTGTAGATAGCACCTTGAGGCCCCTGGCATCTGGGCATCCCCTGTGCTGTCTGTGGCCGCAGCCTGGCTGTGCCATCCCTTGTCACCTGGTGAAACTGAGAGGTGAGTGGTAGGAGACTGAGTAGGATTTGAGTTTTAGTGTTGCTGCTTTTTGAGCTGGACGATATTAACTCATTTACAAAGCCATGATGGAGCCCATTCTGTGCCAGGCTGTCACTTCCTGGGGGAAGCATGGAGGACAGTTTCGGAGCATTATTCTGCTAGTTGTCCGTTCTGCCAAGCACCTTGCAAACCCGAGCACTCTTGTTGCACAGAAGAGCACTGCAGACACTGATCAGAGCTGAGGCCTTTGGACTCGCTGGCAACTGTGTGCTCCTCCTGCCGTATCACTTCCCCACAAGGCCAGTGCCCACAGCTAGGGAGCAATAAGCCTACACCCGGGCCAAGACACAGTGCTGGTGGACGGACGGCTGTACACCGTGGAGGGGTGTTCATATCTCTGAAAGCTCCAGGAGCCCATCCTTCCTGGGTTTCTCCCAGGACACAGAGCACCACACGCAGACCCCAGGAGAGCACGGACAGCATCTAAAAGAACAGCTTCCTTAGCCAGCTTCGCACTACGATGACAAAATATCGGACATAAGCTACTAATAAGTAAAGAGAAGCCTACTTTGGCTCATGGTTGTGGAGGCTCAAGCTCAAGCCTGGGCAGCACCATGGGTTTGGACCTCAGGCAGGTGAAGTACATCATGGTGGGACAGCAAGTAAGAACCAAGTGCACAAATCTCAAGCAGGAGATAGATAGAGGAAGGGACCTGGATCCCCTAATCCTTCACAGGGCACAAACCCCAAGGCCCTGAGCACCTCCTAGTAGGTTCTGCCTTTGGCAGGTCCCCAGCACCTCCTAATACCACCACTCCAGGAACCAGGCCTTTATGTATACAGGGACTTTGGGAACACTGCCCATACTCAACCCAAAGCACAAATTTTTCCCCTTCCCATTTGTGCTGGGGGTTCCTAAAGGCACTTGCTGAATCCCGAGCACAGGGCAATGCTTGCTACCTAACAGGTACCTAAAGGCTGTCCCATAGCTGAAGAGCACTGTGGGGGGTTGAAAGATGCCCCGTGCCCACCAAAGCTCTCAGATCCGATCCTTGGAACCTATAAATACAATTATATTTGGAAAGAGAGGTCTTTGTGGAAGTCGCTAGGTTAAGGGTCTTATCCCAAATCAGCCTAAAATGCCATCGCAAGTGCCCTTTTATGACGGGTGCATGGAGTTTCTACAGACAGAACAGAAAGCAATATGAAGGTGAGGCAGGGGCCGGCGAGATGGTTCAGTGGTCTAAAGCGCCTGCTTAGGAGGGCTCAGGCAACTGCGGAGACTGCAGTTCGATCCCCGGCATCACATGCTGCGCCAGCGCCACCACCATGGCAGGCTGAGCCAACCACAAAAAAAAATGAATAAATAAAGAAACAAACAAACACAACAAGCAAACAAATAAATAAATAAAAATAAAATTAAAAAAAAAATATGAAGGTGAGGCAGAGACCAGAGTGGCACAGCCACTGCCACAAGTCAGGGAAGCCCAGCTGCCCACCAGGAGGTAGAAGAGACAACGGCAAACTCTCCCCCACCCTTCAGGAAGAAGTGTGGTCCTCTTGGCACCTTGATCACAGCACAGGTCATCGAGTCTGGACCTTCGGATCTGGGGGTGAGCAGACATCTGCTACTGTGAGCCTCAATCTGTGGGAACTCATTACAAGCTGCTTGCGTCTAGTTGTCCTCCCAAAGCCTCATGTAAGTCATGGGCCCACAGGGCTGGAGGAGCAGCATGTGGCTTGAGGGGTGTGGCCAGATGGTGGGGCGTGGCTCAAGGGGCGGGGCCAGAGGACCAGGGTAGGCTCAAGGGGCGGGGCCAGAGAGGTGAACCGTTTTGGCCTACAGCCTCTCTGAGAAGTGAAGCTATCTTGTTGGACACTGCGTCAGTGTCTGAGATGGAGGCCACCTCGGGCAGAGAGTACATGTTTGGGGAAGATGGAGGCACTGACCCTCTCTCCTGAGTAAATAAGGCTCAGAGCAGGGTCTTGCTACATAATTCAGGCTGTTTTCAACTTTGAAACCTCCAGTAACTGTGAGCTAAATAAACCTTTCCTTCCTTCCTTCATTTTGAGTGTTGGGTATTTGTCCCAGCATGGAGAGAAGAATAACTAAGACACAAGCTCACCTGCCTCCTGGGCCTCCCTCTCTTCTGGGTCCTAATTCCTCCGGCCTTCCTCTAGTGTGGGAACATTGTGTGAAAGAATATGTGCAAAGCCCTCTGCTCAGTGCTTGATAAGTAGCAGGTGTGAACACGAACTCCACACCCCGACACCCCTTCTTCCGGAAGCTCCCATAAATCTAACTACTCTGTCTTCAAGGGCCCCTTGTCTTTTCACCAGAAAGCACAATCTATGTACGCGCTCTTTCTTATCTGCGCTTCCCGTTGGTCTGGACCTCTCCCCCGGGGCAATGGAGTTTGGCTTATCTTTCACAATATAACAAGCGAAAATAAAATTCAGCGAACCCTGCAAAGTCAGGCTAATGGGAGAATTAAGGCTATCAGCATTTGAGAAGCATCTTAAGCAGGAACCAGTTACAAAGAAATCTGGGAAATAACTGCAAGGTGCCTGTCTGCGCAGAGCCCGGCGTAACCTCAAGGAGGCAGTGAGGAGGGCAGGCATCTTTGATCAGCGAGCAACATGCTTCGTAATTATCAGAGCTATTAAAGAACCAGGGATCCTCAGATGAAGCTGGGAGCAGACGCAGTCTGTTCCTTTGGGTAAACGAGACCAAAGGGAAAACGGCCATTTGGTTGCGGCGGGAATTCATGTTTATTACTAACAGCAAATATTCCCTGATTGCTTTCTCTCTGCCAGGCATTTGCAAAGACTTCACATACTTATCTCAGATACATTTCACAATGACTGTGAGAAACGATGACTATGACCTCAAGACCAGAAGTGGAACTCCAGAGGGAAATTCAGGAGCTAACTGGAGTGGATGGGACTGTGGAGCCCACGCCCTGACCATCACCCCACGCTCTCCACTAGCGGCACAAGTCAGCAGCAGGCGGCCAAGGACAGCGCCATCCTTAGCCCCGCACCGCAGCTCTTCCAGGACGTGACAGAGGCGTCCATCTGCACCTGCGCTTGCTTGTGTCACCGTGAGTCATGAACGGGGATGGTTTGGAGCGCTGAGGTTTTATTAGGACAGACAGCTAAGACACAAGCCTTCCAGCTAGGTGAAGCAAGGGTGACGAGGGAGTCTGACCTGGAAGGTCTTTTACAAGCAGCAGCTGGGAATCTGTCAGAGCAGAACACTCTATAGCGTGGCTCTTGAGTTGCTTTGCTCTCTCCCCTCTCTCTGTTTATTTCCCAAGCAGCTTCAAAGACGAAAAACCAAACAAAAATATGAGTGGCTTACGAAAATACACACAATAAATACACCGGGGTTTTTAAGCAAGAAAATTTGCCGGTAATAAAAGAAGAGTAAACAATGAAGAAACAAAGCACAGTTGAGAAGGTTAGAGTATACACAGCGTGCCCAAAGGCCCCACGCACCCGCTAGCACTGGGCCACAACTGGGGCTGTCGCTGCTGTATTGTGGTAGCAGCGGGAACCCCATTCACCCAGTTCCACGTGACTTTGGTAGGAAAGACACGTGAGCAGCTCTTCCTCCCGCGGCAGGCATGACCGTCACCTAAGCTAACAAAACCGAGGACTGCTTCCAGCAGCGCTTGGTTATGGTGCTCCCTGGACACCCAAAAGGCCACCTGCCGGAGGCACCGGGAAGTATGGGGGCTGCTCCAGTCCGCCGCCCTGCTCTGCAGAGACAGGGATATAACTGGGCCCTAGTGACATCACTGGAGTTCCTGGGTCAGATCATACCTGAAACGCTTTCTCCATCCCACCATTGGCTATTTTAGTCTTTTTTACTTAAGTTAATGTGAATCTGTTTCCTGTTACTTGCAAATCAAGAGTTGTGACCAGTACTTACTTTTAACAGTGAAGGAAAATGAGCAACCTTAAAGACAACTCTCAGTGATCGAGCCCCAGTACTAGAGTTTCCTTCAGGGGACGCTTCTGCTGTACCACCTGTTGTGCCCTCAGAAAGGTCTATTGACTTCCTGTAGTTCCTGAAGCTCTGGGATGAGCCACTGAACCATTCGCACTAAGAAAGCACAATCTCACCTTGAAACCATAATAAGTGAAATCAGATACACAACTTAAATATCACAGGATTTCTCTTATGTGAGAAACCCAAAGAATAAATTAAAGAGAAAAAAAATGAAGACAGATTCTAGGAAACAGAGATAGGTCTTTTATAAGTAATGGGGGGAGGAGACTAAAAAAGCACTAAGACGTACTGTGTGCATCTGCCAGCCCCTGCACTGTCCCCCAGCACAAGCATTATGTACTGCGAATGTATACTCAGAAAACTTTAGAAGTTTTCAAGCAAGAAAAATTAAACAAATAAAGCTTTGAGTAAGAAAAAAAAAATGAAGAAAGCAGTATCCCCTTAGCAGGAGTCAGGATCCTTATAATCCAGGCTCTGGGAGCTCTTTTACCTCTTGGACCTCCCCTGTCCCTTCCTGGCTTCAGGTCCTTGCTCTCCAGCCCAATAAAAAGAAGCCTCCGAACCCCATTCCGTGAGCACCAGGCCCTCTCCATTAGTGTGTACTGGCCCTGAGCCTAGAAGATCCTTTCCAGCTTTTGCCTGCAATGTTCTCCCTGTCCCACAACTTCCACTTCCAGGGAAGTGATCGCCCTCTTCCCTGGTGGCTTACACAAGATACAACCTTTAAAAAGTATGATTTCACTTACTTTATATGAAATGTCCAGCTGGGCAAATCTGTAGCTGCAAGGTAACAGGGGTGGCCCAGGGCTGGGCTTGTGGATGACAGGCTGGGGCAATGGTGCAGAGACAGGTTGCTTTTGGAGGGTGAATGGGTTTCAAAATTTTACAGATGGTGCATGGTTCTAACTACACAAAAAGCTACTGAGCTATACACTGTACATGTGAGAATTATATGTCAAAAGTATTAAAAATAAAAGAAATGCAAATGAAATCCTACTGCTAATGAATAATAAAACAAGTCCCAAGGTGGAGTAAGCAGGGCCCAGCAGCGCTCAGTGTGGTGACCGCTTCCCTCCATGCCATTCCCACTGCCTTTTGAGCAAGCAAAGGAACCGCAGCCCTACACAGGAGCAGCGGCTCCATGTCACAGCGCTGCCATTCCACTCCCCTCTGCTCCTTCCCTGCTTCGACCAGTGGGAACCATGCCAGGAGGCAGAGACTCACCGTGGGCAGCTGGCTTGACAGCAAGTGGCCGTCCTGGGCCAGCATGTTGGACACCATGATGGCT
>PVKN010024702.1:0-14348 GCA_004027915.1 Capromys pilorides
ACCATTGTTAATTTCCTATCATTGTGTTTTGAAATTCTGTATTTGTTTTGTAAATTCTCTCTAAAAGACAAAATAAGGCTATTATATACGGTTGTGCACTTTTAGTCTAGGAAAGAAAATGAAACACATGGCCCAAGGACTGAGCAAGCCCTAAAATTCAACCTGTGTTGTGCTCCTCAACATGTGTTTACTTCCTGAGGTCCGTAAAGGACACAGCATGGTGTAAGTCATTGTATTTGCCTCCTAACACTTTACCTCGTCTTTACCTCATATTAGAATCTATCTATCTATCTATTTATCTATTATCTATCTATCTATCTATCTATCTCCTAAATATTATTAAAAGTCATAATGCATCTATTTGTCTATTATCTTCATTTGGATTATTCATGTGATCGAACTCAACTTCAATTAGTGCATTGTAGACAGAGCACTAGTTGTATTTCTAAAATAAATCTCTACTCTTGACAGGGAATGAGCTGCTCATGTTGTCATTGATATAGACAAATCAGCAATTTATTTTCATTTCTGCATTGCTACGCTAGTGTACATGCAAGCTCCATTTTTTTGAAAATGAATTAGATTTTATTTTATGGAAAAGATAAAACAAAATTTTATAACAATAATAAAATAAAATTATTAATACAGTATGTTATGTTATCTTTAAAGTGTTGTTTGGCATGTAAAATAGGGGCATAAAATTTCTCCTTTTTTCATGAGGTTATCTAGGGGTTTATCAAATTTATTTAATTTTGTAAGGCACCAGCTTTTTGATTCATGAATCCTTTGTATTGTTTTCTTCATTTAAATTGAATTAATTTCTGCCCTAATCTTTATACTTTCCTCCCATATTTGGACTTTGGGTTTGGTTTGTTTTTCCTTTTCTAGACAATCTATGTGCAGCATCAGAGTATTTATTTGTTTCTCTTCTCTTTTTTTAATATGTGAGTTCACAGTTATAAATTTCCCTCTAAGAACTACTTTCATTGCATTCCATAAATTCCAGTATATTGTCTTTGAGTTTTTATAAAGGTTATTGTGTTAAACATTTCTTGGATAGAGCATTTTTTTGTATGTACCTAACTTTTAAAGATGAATAGTAGGGCTTGGGATGTAGCTCATTGGCATAAGCACCTTCCTGGCAAAAAAAAAAGATAAAAAATCATTGTGCTTAAATTCAAGTTCTCTGTTATATGAATTTGTTCTTGAATAAAACATTAAAGTTTTTGGAAATAATAATGTTAATGTATAAATGATATTAGTGCTATACTTAATTAGATATTAGCATGCTCTTTAAAAAGACATGTAAATTTGATTTCTACATGGCTGTACTTGTGGATGTACATTCAGTACAATTGCCTGAGGGAACTTAAGCATTCCTAGGCTCTAATGAATGATCACGCTCACACTGGATAATGTGCAGCACTCTTCCTTTGGGTCATGATGTGTACCGTGCATTAAAAGCATCACAGAATAATAATAGAGCTATCTTATTTTCCTTGAACAGCCACCAAAATTTGGTTAATATTTGGCACACTTTTTCCTTAAAGATAACATGGTCTAATTTTTTTGCTGTTGTCAAAAATTTTATGTAAAAGAGGGAAGGAGGCTGAGCCTAATGGATCAATATTAATACTTCTTAATTGGTAGAATCATAGAGACATGAATGACATAACTCTTCTGAGAGGATTTGTGATAGAATGAGAGAAAAGCAAACATCATAGTCAAGAAATATGTACTTTTGAAGTGGACAATGGAATTGAGTGTGTGAATAAGCTGAGAGGATACACCCTGAGTTAATAGGGCATTATGCAAATTCCACAAGATTGTGTGGTTAATTTACAAAATGCAAGGAATATAAGAGAAAGGTATTAAGATAGGGCAGGTTGATAATTGACCTACTTAACTGGGAATAATAGATGTAGGGGATCATTTGGAGACTGAAAAGATGAGCTGTATTTTAGACACAACTTACTTAATACTCCTATGAGCCTCTGAAAGAAAGAAATATTCAGAAAGCCAATGGAAAAAGATCCCAGTTTAGGACTAGAAAAGAAACTGCAATGGAAAATGCAACTTGTGCGTATTGAATTATGTATTTGACAATGTAAAATATGCAAAGGCATTATGTGGGTAGGGTCTCCTGGTGTACATCCAAGTCTAAGATGCTACACTCTATAGAAATGATGTGGAATTTCACTGAACAAAAAAGTACCAATTTGACAGCATTTGTTATATTGCAGCATTGTCTTCAAATTAGTTATTTAGTTTACCCAATGTATGTATGCAAAATTGGAAAGAGATAGAAAGAAGCAGAAAGGTTATAGGAAATTAAGAAGAGGCTGGTGGTATAGCTCAGTAGACTAATTGCTTAATTATGGAAGCACAGGGGTCAGGGTTAGGTTCCTGGCCCTGCCTGCCACACCAGCCCTGCTCTCAAGTGCACTGAGCTGATGATAGAGTTCAGGTGCGGTGGCATGCCCCTGTAATCCCATCACTTGGGAGGCAGGAAACAGTAGAATCACTATGAGTCTGAGCTGTGTAGTGAGACCCTGTACAAAAAAAAAAAAAAAAAGAAAAAAGAAAAAGAAAGAAAGAAAGAAAGAAAGAAAGAAAGAAAGAAAAAGAAAGAAAGAAAGAAAAGAAAAAGAATTTAAGAAGAGAGGTAAAGGAAAAAAATCAAGACAAATCAAAAAATAAATTAAGCATTACCTGCCTCTTTCTATGGACTAGCAGAAATCCATAATACGGTTGTCCAAATCCTCCTATTTACATATATAGATGTATCTCTTTTCCCTACTCCCTCTCCTGTCCTTCTCCTCATCTCAGTAATTCATTCTTTTCTCATTCTTTTGCTTTTCTTTTTGTGTCTTAGGGAAGAGTCCACAGAATGTTCAGGGTCTCAATACTAAAATGGACTCATAGTGATCTGCCTGTTCACAGTCTCCCAAGAGCCTGAGATTGCAGGTGCAAGCCACCATGCCCACTCTCAATTGCCTCTCAGTGTGCCCTGGGAGTGGGGTTGGTGGAGCAGGCCCAGGATTAAAACCCTGGACCCTAGGCCTACCTGCAGACACTGTAATCCACTGAGCTATTTGGCCAGCCCCATACTTTGGTTTCTTTACATGAAAACTGCGTCACATGTATAAGTTCTATTGTATGATCCTGATTCTTAGGTTCAAATCCTTGTGTCGAAGTTTACTATTGTTTGAATTTTGAAATGTAACTTCCCAGAAGTGTAATGTGTACAATCCCATTAAAGGATGCTACTATTGCAACCAGATTTCTCATACTGAAATTCCTATGCATTTAAAAACAAAACGAAGTATCTTGTTTGAATGAGCTCACAATAATTTTCATGTTTATTAGTACCATATAAAGTTTTGATACATGTATATGCCATGTAATAAAATTAGAGAATTTTGTCTACCTGTCATTTCACATACTTAGCACTTCTTTGTAATAAGAATATTCAAAGTCCTGTCATCTAGCTATTTTGAAATTTTCCATAAAATATTAATTACCATAGTCACCCTACTGCATCAGAGAACATTGAACTTACTATTCTTAAGCATAGCTGTGCACTACCTGAGCAGTCTTTTCCGGTCCTCTCTCAACCTTCCTCCAGATATAAATCCTCGCCTTCTGTATTGCTCAGCTTTCCAACTGGTGGCCCAAAAACCTGACACGTGTAACTCGGCAGAGTGTTTTCAGTCTCTCTTTTGCTGGCTTGATGACTTTGAGTATATTACTTTCTTTGAAAATGTACATAATTTTCCTAACAGTTTGTAAAATAAGCACCAGCATATAATCAACTTCACAGATTTTTCTATTAATGAGCTTAAGATGTGGAGACTGGGCATGGTGGTGTGCCTATTATCCCAGCTCTTGGGAAGCTGTAGACAGGTGGATCACTACAAGTCTGATATAGTAGTGAGACCCTCAACACCCTGTAGACTCCTCCCTAAAATACAAAAATAAAATAAATTAAAAGCTTAAGATGTGTTTTGAACTTTTCATACTTTGCCACGGAGTCAGGATTACTTAATGTTGGATATTATTGTTATCATAATTTTTTTTTAAGATTTCCTTTTTTTAAAATTTTTATTTATTTATTTATTTGTTTGTTTGTTGTGTTTGTTTGTTTCTTTCTTTATTTATTTTGTGACTGGCCCAGCCTGCCATGGTGGTGGGGCTGGCACAGCATGTGGTGCTGGGGTTCGAACCGCAGTCCCTGCAGTTGCCTGAGCTTTCCTAAGCAGGTGCTTTAGACCACTGAACCATCTCACCGGCCCCTATCATAAAATTTTATTGCATGCTTTTTTATGTTTTATATGATAATAATTTACTTACATATTTTTTGTTTTTCTATTTTCTTTTTCTTTATTTTGTAGTGCTAGGAACTGAACTCAGGACCCTGCGCTTGACAGGCAAGCACTTATTCTACTGAGCTATCTCCCCAGCTATTTACATATCTTTTGAATACATTGAGATTTTTATTTCTTACATGATGAAAGCATTCCTATAAACATTTTATTGCCAGTGAAACATTATTTGATATACTAACTGGATACAGTAAATAATTTTGCAAACATACAACAACAAAATAATAATCAATGAAATGTGAATGTTTAACTTAACACCAGCGCTTTTCCTGGAGAAAGGTGCATAGATGAGCACACAATCTGCATTAGAAAGTATGAGGGGTACTTGATTAGAGTCCTGAAGTCTGTCTTTTAAAACGGTTTTGAAAATTTAGATATTAGTGTTTATTGAGTTTTATTTTATAATAATAGTTTATTTTTCAAATTCTGAATTAAATTTAAAACTAACTCATAATTGGATGGCTGACACTGAGAAAATTTCAATTGAAAAAATGGAAAATAAGTGTTCAAATGAACCATTTTTTGTCAGTATAGCCAAATATCTGTCAGGCACAGCTTGAAGGAAAGAGGTTTGCTCTGAATCCAGGTTTAAAGCGCTCACTACCTGATCAATTCTCTCCCAGGAAAAGATGCCATGTTGGGAGGGCGTGGTCAAAGAAAACACTTGAGTCTACTGTAGGAAGAGGGCAGAATAGGTTGAGGAGAGGGAGAGAAGGTCCCAGAAGCCAATGCTGTGCCCAGGTGTCCAGCATGAGACCCAATTCCTTGTAGCACACTCAGCAATGAACTCCTCAGTGCATTAATCCACCATGAGGCAAATGTCATTTCAGTCTTCTCTCTCTCCAGGAGCCATGGGCCTCTTCAACTGAAATCAAGTTTAATGATCATAATTACATCCTTTGCATGTCTTGTAGTTGATATGGAGCATTTGTCAGTTAGAAATGACATAAAGACTTACTTATCTTAGGCTGGGCGGATAGCTCAGTGGTCTAAATGTCTGGCTAGGCAAGCACAAGGAAGGGCTTCAGTCCCTGTGACCTCATGCCTTGATGGACCGGACCCTGGGTGTGCTGAGCCAGCTCCTGGAAACTGGGCATGGTGGTGCTTGTCTGTGATTTCAGAACTGGGGAGGCTAAAAAAAAAAGAATTGCTAGGAGTCTGAGCTGTGTAGTGAGTCCGTGCACCAAAATACTAAACAAAAATTTAGAAAAGACATTCATCTTCATTCTTAAATCAGTCATTTATAATGTGAACGATACGTAATCTCATTATTATACAATATATATGACAAACATATATATATATATATATATATATATATAACAATTTGTATGTATTTGTATAACAGTTACATATATATATATATATATAATCATATATAAATTTATATATAAATTTGCAGAATTTCTAAAGTCATTTTTTCTATTTTTCTTATGTATTTAGTATAGGCTCTCACTACGCAGCATGGACTAGTAGTGATCATCCTGTTTCAGCCTCCTCAGCTCTGGAATTATAGGTATGCACCACCATGCCCAGTTTCAATGGCCAGCATGGTGTCCTCTAGGGCTTCAGGGCCAGGAGAGCATGTGGTATTCAAGATCAAACCTGGTCCTTGAGATCGCCACACAGGTGCTTAGACCACTAAGCTATCTCACCAGTCCTAGTAGTGATTTTTAGATAAATAATGTTTACTCCTTTTAAAATGAGAAAATGAACAGAATAATGTTCAGAAGATTCAGCAGGAAAATAGTATTGTGTAAGGAGTTTCTATCTTTAAATTATATTCATTTTATTATGAAGCACATAAAAAGGACCCGATTGTAGACCATGGTCCCTCAAATTTGTACAAATCTGATGGGAGGAGATTTGACATATATAGAAATCATTTTATTAGTTTGAAATTATTACTCTATTTTTATCCTTTTTTGTGGTATGGGGGATTGAACTCAGGATCCTGTGCTTGCCAGGCAGGGGCTTACTCCACTGAGCTATCTCCCTGATCCTTATTCCTTTTTTTTTTTATCCTTATATAGTATATTCTTCAGAAGAAATACCAAGACTGGAAGAATAACTCTTTTGAAAATGTAGCAAATACTCCTTAAAAGAGATAGGAAAAGATAGGGTCTTAGGAGAAGGATATGTTGGGTTAGGAATATGATGTGGAACTGTGGAAATCAAAGGACTGTGAGGGTTGCCTGCAGTGGCCCTCTGGGGAAGAGGTCTACCAAGATCAGGTGTTCTTGCACTGCCCTGGGTCACTGTCACTTATGATGTCCCAGGGAGTGAGGAATCACCGTGCACAAATGCATCTTTGAATTTGTTCCCCAGCTTTTCAAAGGTTGAAGAACTTTAAGGTTCACCCTAGCAGCTGCATGTTAATGTATGGGGTACTGGATGATTTCTAAACTTGGGCTCACTTATAAAAGAATAAAATATTAAATGCTTAAAAGTAATGTACTGTTATTTTGCATACAGATTTGAAAGTTGAAATAATATTAAAGTATAAAAAGTTACAACATTTGAGAAATTCTATAGCGAAATGTGACATGAGAGCCAGATGTAGTGGGAAAAATCAATTCCTGAAGTCAAAATTTTGAAAAGCACCACCGAGAGCAAACTTACACAAGAGGCAAGATCAATCTATCAAGAATATCAGTTTGACATTCTTTGCTTATTTCTATTTCTTTGAGTCAAAATTATCTACTTATGCACACAGGTAGGTGTTTATAAACTTTTAATATATTATCTTAAAATGAAACAGGCTTATTGAGAAGTCATCAAATATTGCATAATAGTTAAATAGTTGGCCTGATATGCTTTGTGTGTGTCATTTCATATTTATGGCCACATTTGCAGCAAAAAATTCATTGACTTATTCCTTGTTTTTTCTTTATTTTGAGAAAGTGTCTCACTCTGCTGCTGTGTTGCTCAGGGCGGGCTCAACCAGGAGTCCTGCCTCAGCATCCAGAGTGTTGGGATTACAAGCACACACCAACAGGCCCGACTCAATTTTACATCTTTATGTAAATCCTTATAAGTAGATCACATTGTGAGATGGCTGATAAATATTTAAAATTCATTATCTCTCTTACTTGAATAAAATCAACAGTGTGTTACAAACAAGTCTCTGAAGAATATTTAACCTACAGGAAGTTGGAAATGAATAACTTGCTAACAGAAATAATTCCAATTTTCAATTTTATTATCTTGACAGATAAGAACCAAAGCAAATCATTGCTGGCTGCCCTGTTGTATGCATTCACAAGCAATCAACTCGTTAATGTTTCCAATGTGATAGCCACTTATTCTACTGGTAAATACCCAATTGCTTAGAAACCATTCATTAGAGAAGACCTGTACAGAGTTAGCAAATGCTATGAAAGATAAGAGGAGAAACTCATAAAGTTTTATAGTTAAGGGCCAGCCAAATAGCTCAGTGGACTAAAGCACCTGCTTTGGGAGGGTGCAGTGGCTGGGTTCAATCCCCAGCTTGCTGTGCCAGCCCCGCCACAGAGCACCCTGGCAAAAGTTTGAGACTGGGCATAGTGGCATGTGCCTTTAATCCCAGCACTTGGGAGGCTGAAAACAGGAGAATCACTCTGAGTCTTACGTATGTAGTGAGACAGTGTACACCCTGTAGTTCCTGCCCTAAATTCATGAAAAGAAAAAAAAAAAAAAAACAAACAGTTAACCTCAGGACTCAGGCAGAAAAAGAATAGTAAAGAAAATTGAAAAAAATAATAGGTAAAGAAAAAGTACGGACTGGGAAGATATCGTGGTGGTTTAAATATTGCCTGTGAGTGCAAGGACCCTGGTTCCAATCCAGTCAACACAGGCCATGCTGACCCTGGAATCCAGAGCATGCTGTGCAAGCCTAGGGAAGCTGGGTGTGGTGGCACATGCCACACCTGTAATCCCAGAGCTGGGAGGCTGAGACAGGAGGATCGCTAGGAGTCTGAGCTGTGTAGTGAGACTCCGTACTAAATAAATACATAAAATACTTTTAAAAACATTAAAAACCAAAAGGTGACTATAATTTTTTTTATCTTAACATACTAATTTTTATCTAAATTCTGCTAATTTTCCAATTAATTTTCAAAAATATGAATAGTTATCCACAATATATACCTTTCCTCTTCTATGTACACACAAACCACTAGTGTTCTGCTTCACATTATCTGAGGGGTTGATCACTGTACAGTTTTATTTACCATCTGGTGCTTTTTTGGTATTTTAGTAAGGGTCTACAGGGTCTTGCTACATATAGCAGACTGCAGTGATCCATCTATCTTCAGCCTCTGAAGCGCTGAAATTACAGGCACGTGCCACCATACCCTGTCTCAGTCGTCCTCTCAGTGTGCCCCAGGGGCAGGGATGACACTGCATGCCGGATGAACCCTGGCCACTGCATCTGCCAAGCAGGAGTTTTAATCCTCTGAGCTACTTGACTGGCCCATCATCTGGCTTAACGTTCATGAGCTCACATACTTCAGATGGTCTCTGTCACTTCTGGAAGGCACTGTGTATTTCAATACCTAAAACAGCAGTCCTTTCCAGAGCAAGCACACAGTGTGCTATAAGGCAGCGGGCAGTCTGTTGCTAACTGTAACAGATTAGTAAAAAGTCTTTCAGTGGACTTTCAATTACTTAAGGTGCTTTCTTAAGTAGTAAGGAGGTCTTGAGACTAAGAAAAAGTAAATGGAAAAAATCTGAGTCTTGATAAGACCCTAGAAAATGTATGCATATAGTATGTATGTATGTATGTGTGTGTGTGTTTGTATTTATCTACTTAGTACCAGGAATTAAACTCTCAGGACGTTCTACTTGCCAGGCAGGCACTATGCCACTTAGCTATATCCTTGGTACAAGAAAGAAATATTTTTCTTTCTTTCTTTCTTTCTTTCTTTCTTTCTTTCTTTCTTTCTTTCTTTCTTTCTTTCTTCTTTCTTTCTTTCTTTCTTTCTTTCTATTTCTTTCTTTCTTGTACTAGGAATCAAACTCAGGACCTTGTGCTTTCCAGGCAGGCACTTATACCACTGTATCTTTACACTAGGTTTTTTGATTGCTTGGTTTCTGTAATTATTTTGTCACCAATGTTAGTAGCACATTCTTCTTCTTTTATGCAACATTGCCTTGGCTTTATAGATCCATTTAGTTATTCTGAGCCACTTGTTTTAGTGTCAAATATATTAAGGACCCACGACCTGGTGACAGTGAAATCTGTGATAAGAGCTCCATGTATAATTAGCCAAAATCAGAAAGATGTGGTTAATTATTCTTCATGAAACATAATCTTTACAGGCAACAATTCATTACATTGATCTAGCAAATCACAGTAAGTCTCTGAAGATTTGCTGGGCCACAACACAAGGTATCCATGAGCTGCAGTGGAGGAGCACACTGTGCTTCCCTGGAAAAACGGGGAGGAATATTAGCAAACACCACAGAAAAATGTGCAAAAGAAATAATAGGCAAAATCATTGCTTTTAAGGAATTCTTAAGCTGGCCGTATAGCTCTGTGGACTAAAGCACCTGCTTAGGCACAGCACAGTGGCCAAGCTTGATTCCCAGTGTGCCATGCTGAGTCTGATCCTGGACGCCCTGAGACAGTGATTGACACTAGACCTGGTGGTGCACATCTGTAATTGCAGTGCTTGGGAGGCTGAACACAGACAGATCATTATGAGTTGGATCTACATAGTGAGACACTGTAGATCTTGTAGACCCTGTCCTGAATACATAAAAGAAAAAAGAAAAAGAAAAAGAAAAAAGGGATGCTTGCATGGAGGTGACTTCAGAGTGGATTTTTAAAAGCATGTGGACTTTTGATGGACAGGAGCTTTGGGGATGAGAGTTAAAGCAGTTGCTTCAGGAATTATGGCACAGCTATTTCACAGGAGGATTGGTGGGAGATGCTTTGCTCTTAATTGAGTCCCCATCAAGATATAATGTGCAAAATGTGGTGTGTGAGGTGAGCATTCTGACGTCCTGAAGAACACATGATTGGAGGTAATTATCCTCATCAACATACATTCAGAGGAAGTCATTCTCACAGCTTAAAGTGGAATTTCATTAAAGCTGGTATGGTCGCATTCAAAACCAAGACTTGGGCCGGCCTGATAGCACAGTGAACTAAAGTGGCTGCTTAGGCAGAGCACAGAGGCTGGAGTTCCATCCCCAGTGTGCTGTGCTGGCCCCACTCCCAGGACACACTGAGACTATGACTGAGACTGGGCGTGGTGGTGTGAGCCTGAAGATCCAGAACTTGGGAGGCTGGAAACAGGAGAATCACTCGGAGTCCAATCTATGTAGCAAGACCCCGTAGACACTGAAAATCCTGTTTTGAATACAGAAAACAAAAACAAAACAAAACAAAAACCCGCTCACTCACTACTAAACTGATTGCCTGCCTGTTGGACTTCTGAGCTCTCAACTTTTTTTTTTTTTCCTATACATATAATACTTATGAAATGCTTGATCTGAATCCAGCACATAAATTTTGTCAAATACAAACTTTCTTTCTCTATTGCAAAATATAAAACAATGCCACACTCTTTACTAAAATTATTTTGCTTATAAATGTTTTCCAAAAAACCTATAGTAATTATAAGCTTATTATTTTAAAAAATTGATAATTTAGTTTATGAGTTTAATATCTGGCTGATAAATAGTAAGAAACATAAAGACAAGCTACCTAAAGTTTGAGTATTATTTTTTGGGGGGTACCAGGAATCAAACTCAGGACCTCATCCTTGTCAGTCAAGCTCATTGCCTCTGAGCTAAATCCCTGACCCAAGTCTAACTAATTTTTATGGGATTAAAAAGCCCTTCAGAACAGTACGTTTGGGAAACTCTGGTGCAATATATCACTTCTTTTATTCTGTGTGTTTTCTCTTTGAGAAAACCATTTTGATTCAGTAATGGCTCAGAGTTGCAGCAGGAGCTTTCTTTATTTTTAATGTATATAGTACAGGGTCTACAGGGTCTCACTACACAGATTGGAGTCAGTGATCCACCTCTTAAGTGTTTCCAGCCTCTCAAGTGCTGGGATTACAGGTGCTTGCCACCAATCCCAGTTTCAATCATAGGCTCAGCCCCCCGGGGCAGGGGTGGGGGACACAGCAAGCCAGGGATGAACCTGGCTCCTGAGCCTGCCTAAGCAGCCACTTTAAGTTTTAATCTACTGAACTGTCTGGCTGGCCCTTGAGCTGGAGTTTCTAATCATGACTACCAAGAAAGGATCAGGCTGGGGATGTACCTCAGTGACAGATCTGCCTGCTTGGCAAGTACAAGGTCTTGAGTTTGGTTCCTGGTATAAAAAAAAAAAAAAAAAAAAAAAACAAAGGAAAGAAAATGAAACAAGACAATGAGAGAGAAGGAGAGAGAGGGAGAGAGGGAGAGAGAGAGAGAGAGAGAACAGAGATTTGTTTATTGGTCCATCATAATCCCTTTCAGGCCAGGACAACTCCCCTAAAAACTTCATATGTCTCCTACTTGTGTTCCATTTGTAACTTAAATGGTTCACTTTAAGGCACATTTGCCTTTGGAGGACAAGCTTAGAGAAATAACCTCAGCAACCTGTTGATTAGCTGAGAGGCTGCGCTAGTCATTGTCTTCCAACAGCTGGGCTGATGTAGCTGTACTGCAGCTACATTATTTGTTTTTCTAAGAGTATTCATATTTTCTTTCTTTTTTTATGCATTTGGTACAAAGTCTTACCATGCAGCTTGGACTCATAGTGATCCTGCTTTTTCCAGCCTCCCTAGTGCTGGAATTACAGGCATCCACCACCATGCCGGGTCCTGGTGGCCCACTCATTGAGTCCCAGGGACAGCCCCAGAGTAGTACATGGCACTGGGGATCGAGCACCAATCCCTGTGCTTGGCTAAGCAGGTACTTAGTCTGCTCAGCTACTTCGCTGGCCCTCACACTTTCCTTCTGATTTGCACCTTGGGAATTGAGAATGACATTAATTTTCAACCCATTCCAGTAATCCATCCTCTTTGTTACACAGAGCATTGGCATCTTTATCATAATGCAGAACATTCTTTTACAAACACCTGTATGTACTTTATCCTTTTTGCTATTTTCTTAAACTTTGAATGGAACCAGTTTAACATGTTTTAAAAATATAACATTGGCTCAAACCTGTTTGCTATAGTAAATAAACTGCTACTTTCTATAGCAGTTTGCTTGTTTTCTTAGCTCTTTATTTTTATGAATAACTTTTGTCATGTTTTACTTTCTCTTAAGTGTTAATCAAACCTTTGCTAATTGTTGTCTTCATTGGTTTGCTTGGCCAGCTGAGGCCTGATTCAAAAGCCAAAGTCAGATGATTTAGGATTTTACTACAGAAGCACCTCACTAGTCGAAGTGACTTTTAAGTCTGTGACTTTTAGCTTTGGGACAAATAATATTGCATATTTTAGAGTTTTCCTTAGTAACTTGTGCTCAGCCTGTTTCAGCAGAGTTTATTCAATCTAACTCTCAACAGAGCAACCCATTTCTAAAGGAAAAGACTAAGCCATTTTTTCTCTCATGTGTCAGTTGGTCAACCTGGGATTCTGCACATGTTAGTATTAGCAGGAATCCCAAGATAACAAGAAAGGGGGAGGGATGTTGGGTATACCATTTTCAAGCTCGCGTTACTGTCATTGTTATTACCATCTTTTCTTTTTTTCAAGCCATGTGGTTTATTTGTAAAAAATAAATGATCATTTCAAGTATGAAAAGTAATGTTAAAATATCCAAAAATCATTTTCAGCTTACCAAGTATGAAACAAGACTTCTGGGGAACAGCTTACAATTAGATGTAAAATACTTTATATACTTCGATATTCATAGAGGGTATGTCTGGAAAACAAAAATAAATTTTACCAACACAGCTTAGAGAAGTGGATTTACAGACTCAAGTTAAAAGAACAAGTCCTCAACAAAGCAGTCTGCACTCCATGGGTGGCCGGCATCTTCAAATGCGATAAGCACAAGTCTTCAGAAAATAACAGTGAACGTCCTTCAGAATACAGAGGATCAAACAGGTCCCAGTGACCCTGCAGAACACCAACACCGAGCTGTCAAGCAATTGCATCAACGTACATAACCTCCCGACAACCGAAGTCCTGGGCGCCTGCTGTAGCTAGCCATCCTGAAGGGCTTCCTGGGAGAGATTCCTGGGATGGAAACAGTCCCCAGGTGCAGAGGAAGGGGGCCCAGCCTGGTCCCGGGCTGGGGCTGCAGCTGCCGTGGCTGCTGCCCCGCTTCTGCAGGTCCAGCCGCTGGCAGGTCTGGGACACCACGGCCCTCGAGTCCTTCACCGCCTTCTGCTGCAGCTCTGGTCCTCCACACCAGCACTTGGCTGTAGGAGTCTTGAATTCACACCTCCTTCTTGGTCAGCTTCCTGCATCGATTTCTTGCATTTTCTTGAACTTTTTATTCCTGAAACCAAATATTCATTTTCAGATCGCCAGTGATTGCAGTTTATTTTACAATGCAGAAAAGGCATAGATGCCTGGGAGGGATGGGTCCAGAGAGGCTGGAGGTCGGTCGGTCGGGCTGCATGGAAGAGGAAGCCGCCCCCGCACCGCTTGGCAGAGGCCTAACATCTTTTAAAAATAGTATTATCAAGGTTTTTTCTTTCAATTTACATGCAGTCATTGGATTCTTCAGGGGTGAAGTGTGATCAATCCAAGGAAATCGCATTACTGGACCAAGCCACAGTGGGGAGCAACGCTTCACAGGAGGACCTGCAGATAAAGACAAGGAATTGTTGAGCATAACAGCAAAATACAGGGGAGAGATGAGCTCGAACCTAGTATTCCCATAATTATTCTTCAGTTTTGAATACAGGTTATTCTCTCTAAAATTCCTGAGTTACTTTCCAGAAATATGTGAATTGATAACATCTATCTATCTTCTCTTATCTCTTTTAAAAATATTACTGCACCTACTGGAGAATGACAGGAA
>PVKN010024703.1:0-14161 GCA_004027915.1 Capromys pilorides
GCTGTGTTCCACTCTGATAATATAAGATGCCCTCATCCATATTATTTATATATACATATATATATATATACCCTTATTTCCCACATATTATATATTATATTGTATTTATGTATACTCTATATTATATACTCTTATATAGTATATAACATTATATATCACTACACATATATATGAGGCTCGTATTTTTCCATTTTGTATAGCATTGGTTATGTTTCTCTGCTTTTTCTGTTTGCAACATGTTTTTTTTATTTTAGCAAAGGTTCTACAGGGTGTTCTGGGTCTCACTACTAGATTGGACTCGTCATGATTCACCTGTTTACAGCCTTTCAAGAGCTGGGATTACAAGCCTGCACCACCACGCCCAGTCTCAATTGCCATCTCAGCAAGCCCTGGGGGTGGGATCAGCGAGGCGGGCCTGGGCATCCAAACTCCAGCCCCTGTGCCTGCTTGCAGGTGCATTAATCTGCTGAAATATTTGGCCAGCCCTCATTTTCAATATCTTGAAATCTATTTCCATTATTTGGTAAGAGAGTGTGATTCCCCCTGCCTTTTTTTTTTTTTTTTTGTCTTGTTTTGCTGTATGGTGCATCTGTTGTAATGAATTTAACCATTCTTCTCACGATGGACATATGAATTTCATATGGACGTGTCTACAAATGATGCTGAAATGAAACCCCGTATCTGTTATGCAGTGTAAAGAAGCCTTTGAAAATCTTTGTGGTACAGTGAGACTGTAGGTTTGATCCCTTGTTCTGTCACTTTTTAGTTATTACTTTGGGTGAGCTTTAAACACTTGAGAATCAGTTTTCCTATTTTTAAAATATAGGAGTAACAAAAAGATGTGGGATTCAGGCAGAGGCTTTGTAAGACTACCAGCCACCTGATGAGAAGTCAATAAATATGACCTATGATGATAAAATCCTCAATACTAGTGCTTTTTGTTTCTATGAGATAAGACTAATGGGCTAAGTGGTATATGGATTTAAAAAAAATAGCATATATTGTGGATCATGTTTTAGATAAAACACTATAAAGCTCTTCCCATGGGCCACACAGGCCAATATCCTTGTACTTAGTTTCTGTCACCAAAATAGATTATGTAATTTTAAACTTTTTACTGAGTGATTATTATAAAGTGGTTCATCATTTAATTTGCCTTTCCTTAACGGTTGGTAAAGCTAAAAATTCTTTTTATATTTCAGTCACATGTCCAATCTTACATAACCATATCTGTTAACCTGAGCAACAGATTTGACAATAAAAATAGGTAATATATCCACCACTGTTAATCAGGTACTCTTGTTTTGAAACTGTAACATGTATTGTTGTATGTTACCCTGCTTCTGTCTTTGTCATTGATTTTTGTTCTTATGTTTTTACTCTTCAAAATAAAATAAAATTTATTCTTTTTTTAAAATTTATATTATGGCTGGCTTAGCCTGCCCTGGGGGTGGGGCTGGCACAGCATGTGGTGCGGGGGATTGAACTGTGGTCCCTGTGGTTGTCTAAGCTTGCGTAAGCAGGCGCTTTAGACCACTGAGCCATCTTGCTGGCCCAAAATAAAATAGAATTTTAAAAATTTATTTTTATGGATGTTCTGATCATTTGAATTTGTTCTTGAATAGTCTTGCTGGTTTCTGTAATTTTCTGTTATAGTTTAGACTTTAAATGTTCCCAAAAGGCCGGCAGGCTGACACATCGGTTACCAGGATATAGTGCTACTAGGAGTGGTAGCACCTTTGGGTGGGGCTTAGTGGAAGGAAGTTAGGTAGCTGGGGCAACAGCCTTAGAAGGGCTATGGCCCTCCTCTTTCACTTCCCAGCTATCATGGGTGAATGCGCATCCTCTGCCAGGCTTTCTGCCACACTGTCTGTGGCCCAAAGTGAGGGGGCCAAAGGACCCAGGAAAGAAACCTCTGATGCCACAAGTCAAAATAAATTTTCCCTCCATTCTGTCAAGTGATATAAAGCTCACTAAGACAGGTTATCTTCCTTCTTTATTTCAAGTTGTAAGAGCTCTCTGAAATCTGCATTACAGATTGTCAGCTTCTGATTTTCCTGAATTAAAACGATGATGTTTTCAAAAGCAATGCTTTTCTTTTGACTATATTCACAGGAGTTTTTCCATAATAAAACTTATTTTAATTTCATATATTCAAATTTGTTTTTTTAATTGATTCTGGGGTCCAAATTTTCATTTAAAAGGTCTCCACCATTCAAGGTTTTTGGGGGGCTAGGGAGATAGCTCTGTGGCATAAGTGCCTGCCTGGCAAGTAGAAGGTCATGAGTTTGAACCCCAGTCCTGCCAAAAAAAAATTTGTTTGTTTGAATTCACTATACATTCTCTATAATGCTTATATTTTGGAATATGCATAAAATCATTTACATAAAACCCTCAACATACTATCACTTACATTTTACTGTTTTTTTAAAGACGTGGTTTCAGATTAGAGAGGAATCCAGTACTACCCAATTTTCTTTCAGTCTCACAGCCAGTTGCACTGGCATCACTAAGTAAATACTTTGCCAAACCCAAGTGTCCCACAGTCAGGAAAGCTAGGCAAGGTTTAGGAGGGACAAACACTACTGATCCCACCCACTGGCTTCTCAGACAATTTTTGCTGTATGGTTTTTTCCGAGGAATTTCTAAGAAGGCTCCTCAGATTCATCCAGAGATGGGGTAGAAAAACTGTTGAAGTTGGAAAGAACCCAGGGATTGCTGTGGGGTGGAGTGGGGTGTGATAGGAGAGCTGTTATCTGGTCACAGACTCAAATCACACACTGAGCTTTCCAGTCAGCAGAGTGCATGGAGGTTGCATTGCCATGAGACAGGCAGTGAGATGGATCTAATTTTATTGTGGTTCCTACCTACTAATTCAAGACAGTAGATGGTGGAAGGGATATTTAAAGTATACTATCCAGGATATCTATCATCTATCTATCTCTATCTATCTATCTATCTATCTATCTATCTATCTATCTATCTATCTATCATCTATCTATCTATCTATCTATCTATCTATCTATCTATCTATCTATCATCTTTCTATTTGGTACAGGGTCTCCCTATGCAGCTAAGACTCATAGTGATCTTCCTGTATCAGCCTGCTCAGCATTGGGATTACAGACATGCACCACCATGCCTGATTTTGGTGGCTGGCATGGTGCACCTGGGGTTTCGGGCTCACATAACCTGCAGTACTCAGGATGGAACCTAGGTCCTTTCACTTGTCAGGTAAGTGCTTAGACCACTGAGCTATCTCCCCAGCCCTTATTAACTTAGGGAAAAATGAGTTTAAGGAATACTTGCTTATAAAGAGTAAAGGAAGTCAGTATTTATCATCCGCATATGAATGATATCTTTCTAAACCAGGACTTCTTAAATTCCGCAGAAGTCTACAATGACATTTACTACCCACTTGACCAAATTCTGAACATGCTCAGGAGTCTTCCATCCTTCCCCACCTCCTGGTGCTAAAGAACTGAATGCAAGATTTTCACCACCTAAACAGTACCTGCTTAGGAGAGGACAGAGGATGGGGATGGAGCAGAAGGTGGTCATGTACTTGTTTTCCAGTTAACAAAGGACTGTGGGTCTGCCTGGGAGATTTTAGTTTGAGAGGCCCTAGAGTCTGGTTGTGACACTGGTAAAGTTGAATTTTTCACTACTATTGTCACAAAGAAAGCACATAGTCTTATGGTGTTTGCTTAAAATGGATTGAAGAGTGGCATCAGATTTGAAATCTGGATTCTGAAAGTTCTCACACAGACAATTATGTAAAGTGACTCATATCATAATAGTGCCTTAAAATAACGCACATTAATACCTAAAAGAAGCAGCACATATCTGACACTCTGGCATCATTCCCAGAGACAATGGAGAAGCAATTGTTTATACATAAATGTATCTTTGATTTGCTCCAGGAAAAGTGGAATTTGGGATGACTGAGGCAGAAAAAGAATTACTTGTGGTGGTTCCAGAGAAGCAACTGGTAGGAATTTAAATGACAGTCAACAAGAAGCAGTGTCTTTCTGAATTCAAAATACTTTGAACTAAAAGACGAAATGAAATTGAAACGGTCATAGTCAAGGACTTTTAGCATAATATCTCACCCATTCATTCATCCTTCTGTCCATCTGTCTGTCCAAGCCATCCATCCATCCATCCATCCATCCATCCATCCATCCATCCATCCATCTTTTCTTATTTCTTTCTCCTAACCACCTTCCTTCTTTCTTTCCACCCTTATGCATATATTTACTAGTGCCAAGTTTGTGAGTAGGAAAAGTACAGTGTACATGACTGGTTTTTATCAGTCATACATTCCAGGGCAAGAAGAAACAAAACTGAGTCATTCATGAATTGTATCAGATAAAAAAATAGACATGGAGCTTTTCATAATGCATATTTCATGCATTATGTGTTTTTTTTTGTTTTGTTTTTGCAGCTTCCATTTAAAATATGTGACTTTTCACTTGACATTTCCTTATATACCATTTCAGAGCAAGTGGAAAATTTTCAGTGACACAAAATTTTAGCAAAGATTAAAAATGTTGACATGACAAATCTCACAAGATGTGAGGCTGTGGCCATCTTAATATGCTTTAGTTAGATGACAAAGAAGTGTCATTTAATGTAGAGAGTACTACAAAAAGAAGGAATGGTAGATTGATTTAAAAAGCCTTCTGGGCACTGGCATTTTGGTATGGTTTCAGAAGACTGTTAGATTCATTGTAAGCCCTTTAGGTTTTGGCATTTCACTATTTATAATTCATTCTCCTTCCAAAATATCTTCCTGTTCCACAACTTCTTCCTTATTTTATTTGTTCTCTCTTCCAAGAACTTGTTCAATTATCCCTTCTATGGCACCTCCATGTCCTGCTCAACTCCATCTTCTACTCATAATCACCACTTACTTTCTGATCTTAGATACAGATCTGACAGGACTTTCTATGTATGACTGGCTTCCTATCATTGTTCTCCACGACAGAACCTAAACTCTGAAGGTTGTCATAGTCCTCCTATATAGAACACTAGGATGCCTTTCCAGCATCTTGCTGTATTTTAAGGCTATTTTTTGGCAGCCAACTATCTATTCTTACTCAGTTTTCAAAGCTCCTCACACCTAGTTTTATCACAATGCACTGTGATAACTGCCATAATAGAGGTCTGTATAGCATTTGCCACTTTATTAATTTATTTAGGTATCAGAGATTGAACTCAGGACCTTGGGCTTGCCAGGCAGGCACTTAGGCCACTGAGCTATCTCCCCAGCCTGCCACATTATTTTGTAATCTGCCCATTTGTACAGCTGGCTTTAACTTTGTATCAGGCTAGAGCCCAGTGTTGGACTCAGGATGTCCGGGCTCCAATTGTGACCTGGTCCATGCCTATTTGTCACTCTGGCAGTGTTTGTACTTCATACTCCTCACATGCAAAGTAGCATAATTCAGTGTCTAGATTAGATGGTTATTAGGTGAAAATGTCCAACACGGTGCTGGTAGTTTCCTACATTCTCACCGGATGCTTTACTTTTTAGTTTTATTATTAATGCCTGTCTCTGCAAAGTATGATTTGAATGTGTCTTTCTAAAGCTCACATGTTGGAAGCTTGGCCTCTGAGGCAGTGATGTTGAGGAGCCAGACCATTAGGAGGTGACTGGGTCACGAAGCCCCAGTGAACAGCCCAACCCATCTATGGACTGAGGGGTTAGTGTGGCTTTGTTCTAGACATGAGTGCTTTCTGGTTTTCTCACCATCTTACCTTTTGATACCTCTACCATGTGGCAATACAGAAACATGCCCTCACCAGAAATCAGGCAGATGTGGCTATCATACTCCTGGACTTCTCAGCCTCCAGAGACATGAGCTAGACCCACCTCTCTAAATTCTCTGGTCTGTTGTAGTCAGTTATAGAAACAAAAGATAATCAATACTCAGCATATAAAATCCACTTGCAGTAAGTGTGAAAACAGTAAAAACAGTGGCACCTGAATCCCTCATTAACTTGCAAATGACATCATAATTAAAAAAATGAAGGAGTGACATTTACAAATAGCATTTCATGGTTTCTGTCCTCAAAGATGCATGGTAGACACAGTTAGATACATCTTGGAAATACAGCAAGACTTTTAGTAAATGAACAGAATGTCTTGGATTATATTGACTCCAGAAATTTCAATCCCCTTGTTCCTCCCCTTAATGATTTTTTTAAAAATCTTTTTCTGTCCTGCTCCATGGCTTTGGGGAGTGGCCACTATGGGTTGCCCTAGCTGGTACTCTGTGATCCCCAACTTATGACTGGTTTGGCCAGAGAGACCCAAGGGTGGAATAACACTGTGGGTGTTATTTTCAGGCCTCTCCTTGCTTCATCCAGTCCTGGCAGGGACGCTGTGTCCACGAGCACCCCAGATCCACTGGAGGCCTCTGAAGGACTCTAGGTCTCCTGTGTCACCCTGGACTCCATCTGCATTCTCTTAGTCTGTTATTTACACTGCTGGCCTTGACGAGGTCTGTATTAGCCTAGAACATCAGGCATGCAAGTTGGTAATGAAAAAGTATTTGTAAGACTTTTAGGCCAGCTCACTTTATGTAACATGAAATTTTCAGCATGGCTATTCATATTGGTATCTCTCAACACATGATGGAAGGGGGAGGAAGGTGAAATTGTTATGGCCCATGGTTTGAAGGTTTTGATTTAGCTGGCTCCATTCCAGTGTCTACAAAACCCACACAGTCAACATAAAGCCACAGAATCTCCAGTCCTTGCAGTTGCAGGGATGCTTGCAAGGGAAGGGCATTTATATGGCTTCTTTTGGCAGTGTCCACCCTGGAGACAGCTGTTACAGAAGCTCCTGCAAAGTGACAAGGAGGAGGCTGCCTCTCTGTAACAGCTGTCCCAGGCATTGTGCATGCATTTTACAAAGCCTCTAAGGCACATGCGCATTTATTATTGATATCCCAAGGACTTTAGCACCACAAATGATAAAGAGAAGTATGAACCTATGACAATTAACTGCTCAATAGAGGAAGGATCCCTGTTTATCTTAACACCGCCAGGACAAGGAAGGCACTGTTGTCACTTGAAGAATAAAACTCATTTATGTGCCCTGTAGTCTGTGCAACACCCAGAAGTGCCCACAATTGAGCAAGAGGAAATTAAGACAAAAACCATCTCTGCTCACATAGAACTCATCTTTCTCAAGATGAGTCAGACAAAGCAAACAACAGTGTGGGGCACCGAAGAAGCAGAATAACAGACTAACCAAAGTAACAGATTAAAAGGACTGTTATCTCCATTAAGATGACCATTTAATCCTCTGAAGTTTACCCATCTTTGGCACATTTATTTCTGGTCTTTGGTCATGTTTATTTGTTTCCAGAAGAAAGAGGGAGGTAAGCAGGGAAGACGCAAATCTCTATGCTCCACCCTGGCTGAATCTTGCTCTGGATTGTCCTATGTCAAGGAACAGTTTCCAGCTTTACCCAGTGAGGGCTGTCCCTGTGGTAAACCCTATCATTTTGGGCCTTTGTGTTTCCTTATGTATTGTGATGGTTGTCATCTTTCTCATGCCCATGCGGCAAATGCCTGTAGAGTGAGGAAGGAAGGGAGGATGGCACCTGTCTATCCTACTAGAGGATAAGAGGTACCTAGTGGCAATAAGTCCTGGGCAATCAGAAGTTGGATCTCAGGATTCTGGGCTTCTCAGTAACATGGACTTCCTGGCAGCATGAGTGACAGTGACAGGTCTTCAGGCAGCTGCAGCTGCACCCTCTTGCTAGGAGCAGTATTTCTTGGCAATGTATGCATCTTGCTTTTGTGCTAGACCTAGAGTTACTTTATTCAGATCTGAGATATCCCAGTCATCCACTTTTCACTCTAATGAAGGACAGAAAAAGTTGGGGACACAGGAAATGCCACTCCTGTGAGTTTCATTTGGCACAGGATGACTCATAGCAGGAAGGTAAAAGGAGGAACTCCACTCACTTGGGTTTGTAAAAAATCCCCAAAGCCTATCGAGGGCTTCCTGTTTGTTACGGTTTAGGTCTAGAGTATCCCCCCAAATTCTCATGTGTGTGGACAATGATTTGACCATAGGGGCGCTATCTGGATCAGTGTATTGGTCCCTGGGTGAGCAGGGAGAGCTGAGTGCTGCTAGGAAGCGGGGCCTGGTGGGAGGCAGCCTCTGGGGTGTGACCTGCAAGGGTGAGTTTTTTCCAAGCTCCTCCCTTCTGTCTCAGCCTCCTGTCTGCCATGGGCAGGGCGCCTTTCCCTCTGCCACACTGCTTCTGCCTCAGAGTTAGCCAGCCTTGGACTGAAACCTTGAGGCAAAACAAACCTCACCTCCTTTACATTGTAGGTATTGGGTCTTGGGTCTCAGTGGCAGGAAAGTGACTAAGACACTGTTCAAAGAAGGAAGGTTCTGTGAGGTGGCTCAAGTCACTGAGTCCAGCCGTGTGCTATGATTTGTGTCTAGATGTCCCCCAAAGCATCCTGCAGCTTTAGATGGGGCTTTTTCAGAGGTGACTGAATCCATCACAGTGCAATGCTAGGATTAAGGGTGGGTGATTGCTGGATCAATCTACTGGTTGGACTGGTAGTGTCCTAATCCCGGTAGGCTGGATACAGAACAAGAGACAGAAAGAGGCCTGTCTCCCCTTGCCCTGTGTTCCTTTGGCTGTCTTGTGGATGCCATGAACTATTCTCTGTGATGGCCCTCTGTCAAGCCACCCTACCTTGGAGCCAGCTGATAGTGGACTGAAACCTCTACAAACCGTGAGCTAAATAAAGCTTCCTGCCTTTAACCTTGAGGGTCAGGTGCTTTGTCTTTGCAACAAGAGAAAAGTAACTAAGACGCCGTGACTACAGAGAGCTTCTAGTTTTCTCTCAGGCACTCTGTGGCACTGACAGAGCAGTGCTGCTCCACTTGGAGTTCATGATACACTCTGATAGTTTCACCGGGGGATCTGCTGAGTCCTCTCCTGCAACAAGGACTCTGGGGAATCATGCTCAGGTGAAAGAGGAGGTCCTGTGTGGCCCACTTCATGACAACTCCTACATGGATAAGCAGTGCAGAAGAGACATGAGCAACCTCCCTGAGCTCCGCTTAGATTACTGGTGGATGCACAAGGCCACCTGCAGTTCTGACTCCAGGATTCACAACAAATAGTCCCAACATAAGTGGGCATGCTGGTGCGCAGAAGTCAGTCTGCCTGAGCGTGTCAGGTGGCCAAATCCTTGAGCAGTGGAGGGCTTATGAGCTATGGAAGATCCCTGGAGGGGACACACTAATTCTTACAGTACCCTCGAGCCCCAGAGTTTCCTTCTTTGGTGCAGTAAGGCATAACTGTCACTTCCACAGAACTTCTTACTGCAGGCATGAGGGGAAGACGACAAAGCCAGCATCAGCCTGTGGGACTGAGTGGCTGGTGGGGCCATTCTTACAACTCCACTGCATCACCTGTGCTTTCCCTTAGGCCTTCACACATGGCCACACTGACACATTCTCGATTCCAAGTGCTTCCTTCACGAAGCCAAGTGCCAGGCCTCTGCTGCCATAGTAGTTATCCTACTGGCCACTATGTAGCTCCTTTGCCTGCCTGTCCTTTGGACACTTACTCCCTCAAGGCCTTCAGCCACACCCAACCTACCCTTCTGCTGCCTACTCACACCCTCTGGCTTGTGACATCTCAGCCTGCATCCTTCCCTCTGCCCAGTGGCTGTGTGCTGATCCCTCCTGCCCCTCTGGTCCCCTTCACTTCCTCAGCTCAAACCACCCCTACTCTGCTTCCTGCTAAGCAGACCCTTCTACTTAGCCCACTTCGCCCCACTCAGTGCCATCCACCCTATGGTTCCCGGCACTGCCCTTCATGTGCACAAGCTCCAAATACTCTCGTGTTCCACAGCTGAGCCATTCATCTGGACTGGCATCCTCTCAACTCTCCTTTTTCAACCTTCACTGCTGTCCTGCTAACCTGGGTTACCATTCTGGTTAGGACAGATACATACTATTTATTACCCCAACTGCATGTCAGAGTGCAAACTGCATCTTTCCTCTGAATATCTCCTACTGTGCACAATTCTTATCATAGTTGCTACTATCAGTTGTACAACGAAAGCCCTAAATGTGAATTTATCCCATATTTCTCTATCTCCTTCCAACCCATCTCACGCCCTCTCCCTCCCCCTTTCTCCTGTTGATGCAGCCTCTGCCTAAGCACTGATCACCTCTTTCTCCCATTGATAGATCAACTGTTTCAAAGCTGCTCTACTCT
The DNA here is from genome assembly GCA_004027915.1 of Capromys pilorides. Lineage (NCBI taxonomy): Eukaryota > Metazoa > Chordata > Mammalia > Rodentia > Capromyidae > Capromys > Capromys pilorides. Next base: position 10,275 of record PVKN010024703.1, read on the forward strand.
TTTGGGTCTTATCACCTCAAACTTACTCTTCAGGCTATGACAAGATTTACTGTTTAAAAACACAGATGTCATTTTAATAGTGCTTGCTCAGCTTTCTGATCCCCACCACTGTCTGCTAACTCATTTCCCTCCCACAGTCCTCTTTCTGTAAGATTCACAGGTTTCACTCCATGCATATTTGAGTGGAAAGAGAGGCTTTCTTTTGTAATGGAATACAATTCAGCGTATGCAGATGATCCCTGTTTCATGGTTGTTTAACTTGTGATTTTTCTGACTTTGACAATGCAAAAGTGCCCCAGCCTTTCCTCCAGAACCTATAGAGGGGGTTGGGCAGTGTCTTGAAACCTCCAGTAACTGTGAGCTAAATAAACCTCTCCTTCCCTAGTCTTGTGTGTCAGGTATTTGTCCCAGCAATGAGAGAAGAGTAACTGACATTGGAAGATAACCTCATTGGAAGCTGATGAGCATCTGCACAATATATGTGTCCAGGCTGACACACACACCTATGTCTATGTGTACGTAACTGAACATCTAAGATATTATAATTATTGCTTTGTGCTCCTCGCATTGATCCTTCTTAAGGGCAGGGACCCTACTCATTCTGTCTTTGTATACTCCCAACACCTACTATGTGCTTATCTTATAGTTGTTATATTAGTGGCATTCCCTTGAAACACCTAGCATAGGCCCATGAGGTAGGGCTGAAAGATTTGATGAAAATGCTTCTTTTTTGATTACTTAGTTCATGACTTTCAAGATACTGTCTTAAATATCATACTCATGAAATGGCAGAGAGTTGGGGGATTATATTATGTACAATCTGTATGTATGTACATTCTTGTGTCATGGGTTGGAATGTGCTTTACTGTTGGAATGCAGTCTGCCTGAGCAGAACCCAGCTGAGAGGTAGTAGGCAGGGCTATCAATCCCTTCTGAAATGACTTGCCTCCCCCACCTGTCCTGCCTGTGTGTTTTTGTCTCACAGACTTCCACATTTAGTTATTGACAAGTTATAAGACAACCCATAGAGTCACAGGGCAAGTTTTGTTTCACTTTGTGCCAGTCACTTGATGTGGCCACACTCTCCATTAGCTCGGGAGCTTCACAGCTGAGAGTTTGCTTGAAGAAAGAGGGTGTGTGGCATCACCTGGAAGCCCCAGGAAAATAATTTGATGCTATGTTGGCAAAACTTAAGGAATTGGTCTCTAACCTCAGCAGGCCCTGGTGTCACTCTAATGAGTCCCTTCAACAGTAGTAGAAATAAGTTGTGTCATAAAACTTACACCATCCATCTCCAGGGCTTATTTCCCTTCAAGAGCAGGAACTCTTGCAGTGAGATTATGGGTCACTTTCAAATTATGCAAAGTATGAAGGCAGCGGCATCGCGCATACATCCTAGATGTCCCATGCAGCTTTTGAGAGAGTTCTAGGACCTCTGCTGAAGGTATCTTCTCCTCAAACCTGTACAGAATTGGTTGCTACCTGTCTTCAGACATCTGTCACTCAGTTTCAACAGCAGACAACCAATGATATGCTGGATTTTCATTTTGGAAGGGTGCTTGGATATTACCTTGCCCAGAAGATTCATTTTTTTTTTAGAATGTAAAAGCTGATTCTAAACCTATTGGTCCAGGGGCTGGGGAGATAGCTCCATGGCACAAGTGCCTGCCTGGCAAGTGCAAGGTCATGAGTTTGAACCCTGGTCCCACAAAAACAAACACAGCACAAACAAACAAACAAACAAACAAACGCCTATTGGTCCAAGATCAGAAAGAATTTCACACTCATATACTTCTAAAAAGCCTGCACTGGGAACTCTTATGATTATAGTAAAATTATTAACATTCATGACTTATATCTTTATATTCTTAGTATATTCTCCAGAGGCAAGTATTTTTTTTTTTTTTTTGTCTTGTTGAGACAAGGTCTTGCTATGCAGTTCAGGCTGACCTTGAGCTCAGTTTTTATAGCCCAGGCTGGTCTCGCACTGATCCTCCTACCTCAGCCTCCCAAGTACTGGGATTATAGGCGTGCACCACCATGCCCGGCCCTTCAGAGGCAACTATTCTATTGCACATCAGCTTGCCATTGTCATATTATTGGTGTCTTTAGTAATTCGTCCTGTGCTCTGGATGAAGACTAATCTGTTTTTCCTTCTAGGCTTCTGTTATTTACTTCCATTCCCTCTCATAATGTCTAGCTGACTACTCTAGAAACAGAGACCTTAGAGAAATGTTCCTGATTTCTAAGAAAGACAAGAACTCTCACACACAAAGAAAACAAACATTATAAATCTTACCATTCAAGATGGTTTTCTACAAATGCCGACATGGGGCTGATCTGCACCGTGTAAGTATCATTCGCAGAGTATTCAAAGAGTCCGTAGTATGGGTTAAAGAGCTCCTGAGACAAAAGGAAGAAGAACTCTCGAGAAGGACCACTGTAGTCCAGGCTACAAAGGAAGAACAGGTCCAGGAATCTCATTTTGTGTCCAGAAGTGAAGATACAGTCTCCTATTCAGATTCTAGTGAGCTCTTCCAGAGGCAAGGCACTGGGGGAAGGAGGAGGCAGACTCTGCCTTTCAGAGTAAATCCCAAGTGGAGGTGTCAATATATGGTGGAAAATGAGATTGCAGTTACTCATCTGAAGGGTCAACCAGGTGTTCATGATAGAACTCGCATGATAGTGGTCCTTAATCTCTTTTTCTAATCCTTAATATCTAAAGGATAAAACTCACAGACCGCCCATTACCAACAAGGCCTCTGCTATTAGAAGCATGAAAGAATTTCCTGTAGCTATGTGTGTATGTGTGTATATGTGTGTGTGTGTGTGTGTGTGTGTGTATGTATGTGTACAAGGGTGAGCAGGAAAAGCTTTGGTATGTTCTAATACTCCCTGCTGATGGGCGTGCCCTCCACACTTAAGGGATTTCCACAAAATCATGGAAAGTATGTAAAAAAGTTGGTATGTAGTTACATAGGTGTACCTTCAAAAGAATTTTTTGATCAGATATTCAGAAGGGAATGCCACCGACAAAGAAAAGAGGCAGTGGCTTAAGACTATTTTTGGCTTATACTTTGATCCTGTGATGTCAGATTCCGGAATGCCAATAATTTAGGATTTTGGGGAGAAGAATGTGGCATCTAAAGCTTGGTGACACCCAGAAAGAGGAAGACCTCTTGAGAGGACACAATCAGAATCACCTTGAGACCCAGGCTTACGGCCAACCTGTTCTTTCTTGAATGAAAGCACACTGATCCTGGGGCTTTGGTCTGCTCAAACTGTGGGGTGTGCATAGCATTTCTGGTGCCTCACCCCTCCTCTCCGACAAAGGTGACGTAGAGCTTGTTCCTCTGGAGCTCCTTGCGGGAATAGGCCATCACCTGGTTAAAGGTTCCTTCCAACAAGTGGTCCCGGCGAATGATGAGCCTGAGAACGAGCGATGCAGTGGTGAGTGGCAGCTCTGGAAGGGGTGTGCCAGACAGTGTGGGCAGGGGAGTTGTGAGCACCCAGCTTTTCAGGCCCCCTCCACAGCCTCTCCAGCAAAAGAGGCGAGGGCAAGGCACAGTGCTCCATGCTAAAGGACTTAACACTGTTCAAAAATTAGCAAATGAGGAAAACAGATGCACTTATCACTGTGTATTTTCCACTCCACTGGGCTACTTTAAAATTTTTTTGATTTTTGATCAGTTCCTAGAATATCTTCTTTTTTGTGTGTGCTCCTGAAGATTGAGCCCAGGACCTTCATACTGAGTTATATCTTCAATCTCATATATATATATATATATATATATATATATATATATATATATATATATTCTCACTAATTTGCTAGTTGCCCAGCCTGGGCTTGAACTTGTATTCTTCTGCTGCAGCCTCCCAGAACA
>PVKN010024704.1:0-14357 GCA_004027915.1 Capromys pilorides
CAATGATTGACGGAAAATACTAAGTGTAAGATATTTGATATTCAGAAAGACAGTGATATTAAGTTCAAGTACCTATGTTATACAGTAATAGTATCATAAAGCTTCTCTTCTGGAGGGTTAAGAATGTAAGTTTACAGACCAAAAATTAGTGAAAAAGAAGGACTAAGGATTGCCAATATTTTGGTTCTAGCCCTTCAAGGTCAGTGAGGACTCAGGATATAAGAGAACTTGTGCTATAACATCCTATAACTCAGTGGTTTCTCAAATTTTCTGTTCAAGGAGATTATGGGACCACAGAGGAAAGGGATAAATGAAATATAGTGTGACTAAGGAGAGTCATCTAGAGAGAAAACATTCTCTTGGACTTCACAGAGAGCAAACTGGTCAAGCAATGGCCGCGACTCATCCAGATGGCTGACACTGATAACAGTTCTACAATGCACTGTACATGGTTTCAAAGTAAATCCTGAGGGGATTTGACTGGCCTTGGGAGATACAAAAGTTACATGTTTTGTTATCCAGGTCTTGCTTTAACTTGCCCTTAACCACCCAGCAGAAAAGTTTAACCACGAGGCATAAAACATAAAGCTAGATTAGTATGCTGAGCTGCAAAAGGCTTAAATCAACAGCTTCCGACATTGCCAGTTCTGCTAGTAATCCATTTCGATTATGGAATACTGGACTATGTATACAACTACTTTCTTTTAGCTCAATGAGAAGAAATTTTTTGTCCCAAGATTGATTAGTAAAATTATCATGTCTACATCCTGTGCTCTGTATAACTACTATGAGGACAACAATATTCATTGTATCAATTATTGGGAATGTACTACTACTGTGTTTTTTTTTTTTTTTTAAAAGTATTGTTATTTCCAAAAAAGCAAAAATAAAAACAAAAACAAAATGCAATTAGGACCCCATATAACGTGAAAGGTGACAAGTTTCCTTATCCTGCCTTCCAGTTCTCTGCAGTCACACAGGCCACTAGGGCAGATGCCAGCCACACATGGCTACTTACATCAAACATTATTATTATTGTTGTTGTTGTTGTTGTTATTTTCTGTACTGGAGATTGAACTCAGGACCTTGTGCTTGCCATGCAAGTGCTTATTCTACTGAGCTATCTCCCCAGCCCTTACATCAAACATAAAACTGCAGGAAGCATTGGAAAAAAAAAAAAAAGCAAGGGCTAACTGTGGAAAAGACCATGTGTCTCCATGTTGGCTAAACAGTGCCCTAATTCCACATTTTCTTGCATTGTTTTATATTTGTTTTTTATTACTTTTAATAATAACAATAAGACAGTTTCAAAACACATTAGTAGGTAATTTCACATATTGATATGTACAGAGCTAGCTAAAATATTACATTACTCCTTCTATGGGCTTTAAGCAATGCAAATGGGTCTAGCCAAGGCCCTAACGTGTAGACTTTGAAGCAATGCCACAGGTCAGTGATACCCTGCCTATAGCTCTCAACTAGGCCGAGAGAGCCTCAAACTGCACTGTGGGCTGGAATTGAGCCTCCACCACGAGCCTTGAGGCCGTGACATTGTTGTAGGCAACCAAATTTGAAATATTATAGGCAGTCAGATAGGGCCAGGCCCTCGAGGAAATATGAAAAACAACTTGACTATACAGCTTTGCAAGAGACAGGCACCCCAGTTGTGGGCCAGACCTTGAAACAAAAGAGTAAAGAAATGCAGCCACCTACTTCCTTAAAGATAAGTACCAGGGATTGATATTCTAAATGAGTATCAATCACCCTAAAAGAGCCTAAACGAGTCAGGAACTCAACTCCAACAGGAAGAACCCTTATTCCATATTCATGCCCACTTGCTATGTAACTTGCTTTCCAATTTGTTCCCGATTTAATCATTTTTACCTGAACAATGGTGCTTCTAATCTCATTGGCCAACCATAACTTTGTTCCACCTCATGACCTAAGCAAGTTCCCCTGGTTTTCACCTTAGACCAGCCTTATCTCATGGTTTTGCCCTATAAGACTCCTAGAAAAAGACAACTTCCGGGGCAACCCACTAGAGTCCCCCTTCTGTTCCCCCTTGGACAGAAGCTTTCTCTCCCAATACATATTCTATTCTAAACTTCCGTCTCATTCCTAAAATTCTTCGGTTTTAGAGAACACGAACTGGTCCAAGTGTCTTTCAGATTGGGAGATCAGTTTCTCCTTCTTGCATCCATGTCTCACAGCATACAGGCTACACACCAAAACTAAAGACCTACACAAAATGCTTCCACAAATCGCTATGCAGATTCCTCCCAGGTGAGAGGCTTTCTGCACTCGCTTCCAACCACCCTCTCAGTCACTCTCTCAGAGTGACTACCCTTTTCACAAATCAGTAAAACCAGGATTCAGCCCTGGATCGAGGCCTTTATTGTTCCGATTGGATTTAGGACCCCCTTGGCTGCCCATAACTAGAGATGCGTGTTTGTCTCTTTCTTTCTCACTGTGGGTTACACTGGAAGTGATAGACTGCTGCAACTACTTATTGGAATTCAAATAAACTTTCCCCGGGATTACAAATGTGGACTCCTCCAGACCAAGAAGAGACTGGAGCAGGCTTTCTATACAAAGCAAAACCCAGTCTCAAAAATAAAATAAAAGACTGTTTTCAGTCACAGTGCTGAGCCAACTGAAGCACCATCCAACCCAAAACATTCCAAGGCTTTGCAGCGTTGGGCTTGTACTTGCTGTCCATCACCAGGGTGTGAGGGACTGGTGAGATGTCGCCCTTCCCCACGTGGGTACGGTTGTACCAGCAGTCTAGTCACACACACACACACACACACACACACAAACCCTGCCCGCCAGTCTCGCCTTCCCCTAAGGCTGCTTCCCACAGCTGTGTCCGTGGCTACCCGCGCTGTTCTCACGGCCTTAGTTCTGCTGGCCTCAGGGTCCCGCATCTTTGCCAAGCTCCTTTTGTTCTCTGGGCCGCTGTTGACAACGGTGAGCCCGAGTCCCGCAGACCCAGCCCAGGCCAGTGCGCCGGGATCTCCCAGCCCCGCCCAGGTTTCTGTAGCCCCGCCCCAGCGGGCATGTACACGCAGGCCCAGCATCTTCCTAGCCCCCACCCGCCCTGAGGCGGAACCTGCGCTAAGAGCATAAAGGGCGTATCCGGCCGGCTGATGCTGGACGCAGAACTACGGGCGTGACGTCGATATTTAAATAACTTTAACCATTCTCATTTTCTTTTGGCATGTCAGTTTTACAAAACTTTTTTTTTTAAGTGCCCATTTATCCAGATACCGGGACGAGCGCTCGGAGGAAGTCCTACAAGCTCCCTCCAGCTGCCGGCCGCGCTTTCTACATCCAGGCTCTGGTTCTCGACCCCGCGCGATTTTGAGGACCGCGCGCGCGCACCCGGATTAGATTGTGATTGGCCTGATCTAGAAAGAGGTTCCACCCATCTGGCTAGCGATTGGTTCAAACCTCAGCATGATCGTCAGTCTGGCAAATGAGAAATGCGAAGAGGCGCGCTGGGGCGGGGCTACTCCATACTGGACAGGGTGCTCCGAAGGGGCCTTGCGTGAGGGCACAGCTGGGTCCAATTTCTAGGTTGGACACCTAGGGTGACCGTGATAGAGTAGAGCTCCTGAAGGCCAAGCCCACTGCTGACTTCTAAACGTTGGTAATTGTTTAATAATTTCACATTGACGTTAATGTTGCCAAGTGAGTTTGGGATCCCGGGTGGGGACCCTGGAATTGTGTTTTGGAATCAGAGTGATGTCAGGACTGGAAATACTTTCTGCTTTCTAGGTACATGGACAGTATGTGCACCAGAAAGTGATCTTTTCCTTCACTTTCAAGAATTTTTATGTAACTCTAGATTCAGTATGTTTTTTTTTTTAATTTTTATTTATTTTATGGCTGGCTCAGCCTGCCCTGGTGGTGGGGCTGGCGCAGCATGTGGTGCCGAGGATTGAACCGCAGTCCCTGAAGTTGCCTGAACTTTCTTAAGCAGGCGCTTTAGACCACTGAATCATCTCACCGGCCCTAGATTCAGTATGTTTTTTAAAAAACTTTTTATTTTATATCTGGTACTGTTGTGCATATTTTATGGAGTCAATGTTAATAATGTCTATATTTCCCAAAAAAATATATCTAGTTGAAGGACTTTTGTTTCGTGAGTTGGGGGCGGGGGGCATTGGTGGGCTTTTTTCCCCCTCAACGGGAGCCCTGTGGATTGGAATATAGATTTTGAAAGCATATTAATGAACATTTTAGTGACAAATAGTGTTTTCTTATACCCTTAAAGTAGTCTTAGCTATCAGACACTTGCCACTTAGGAAGCTGAGACAAGAGGATCACTTGAGCCCGTCAGTTTGAGGTCTGCCTGGGCAACATAACAAGACCCTGACTCGAAAAAAAATAAAAAGTTTAAATTAGTTGTTCTACCCTTCTCCCTTTTGCCTCTTCTAGTTTCTTTTTTTCTTTGTAATACTGTATAGAAATGAGGCAAATCTAGGCAAGTGGGTGTGACCCACCAGGGCCTTGTGCCATCTTCCTTCTTCTCCAGAGGACCTAGGGAAGCAGCTTTTCCAGGCCCAGGGTCACTGTTATGGTTTGTGTCTAGGTGTCCCCACAAAGCCTTAAGCCGTCGTGGGGCAGCTTCTGGAGTTCGTGATTATTATGGAGGTGGATGCTGCACCTCCCCTGGGGCAGGTAATTTGCATTTCAATATAAGGGGAGAGAGACTAGCTGCTTGAGCTGCTGCCACTCCTCCCTTTTCAACCTTGCTCTTTGCCTCCACCATGAAAGGCTGCTCACTGCCCTGTGCCACTCTGCCTTGGAGCCAGCTGACTATGGACTGAAACCTCCAGTAACTGTGAGCTAAATAAACCTTTCCTTCCTTCATTTTGAGTGTCAAATATTTGTCCCAGCAAGGAGAGAAGAGTAAGACAGCCGCTGAGCAGTGGAGGACAGAGAGAGGACCCTACTCACTCTGCAGAGCTAGTTTCTCTTTCTACCTTTAAGATCTTTGTTTTGTTTTGCATTTTGGTACTATGAATCAAACTCAGCACTTGTAGCTTGCCAGGCAGGCACTGTGCCACTGAGCTATACACCAGGTCCTACCTTGAAGATCTTTAATGAATTTTAAACTTCATTAGCTATGCACTTACCGTGACCATTTTCAGAACCAAAAGACCCTAGAAAACACTGCTAAGAGTCCCCAACACCCTGTAACAAAGATTGACTGTTATTTACATGTATTTTATGAATAGCCAAATTATCAAGGGTGTTTATTTCATTTGCATTGTGCCTCATTCTACTTGTATCCTTCCTCCTTTATGGTGGTGTTTTGTTTTTGTTTTTTTGTTTGTTTTGTTTTTTCCACTCTGCAGCACTTTATGAACACATTTCTGTGTGGCTCAGTGTTCGCACTGCAGTTGAGCAGGGCTTTGCTCCATGAGTGGCTGTGTGAATAGCTTCCTCCCCCTGCAACTCCAGGCCAGGGAGGATCCCAGGGTAGAGCTTCAAGAGACCCAGGAGCTGCAGAGATGCCCAGGACAAGATGGCCAGGTGCTGGCTGGAACTAGTTACGGGCTGCATCCTGGCAACAAGGTGGAAGGAAGCTCGGGTCCACACAGCTCATCAGACGCTCCAGCTCTGCTTAGTGTGGCCTCCAGAGCCACAGGAGCCAAAGCACATGGACTCAAAGACCATGCAGTAGAAATTGGTGATGCTGCACATCCACAGCACAAGACTGGCTCAGAATGATCAAAATAAAACAAAGATAAGAGGCTGTAGTGGCCTTACACCCAGAGTGCCTGGCATCCCATGCACCTAGTCTTCTCACTTAGCTTGACATCCGACAAAGCAAGCCAAGAACAGCCATTCGCTAGGTAAGCCCTGGTGAGTGCAGTGGTGCAGAGGTGCTGAAGATGCCCCAGACCAGAAAGCAACAGGGAGGAGCCCCTCAGGCAACTGGAGCTCATAGAGGTGCATGGGAAGGAAGGGGGGCCTTGCAAAGCAAGTGCGTGTGCACATATGTGCATACACACACACACACACGATGTTTTATTTTTAAATAATAAATAAGAGGCAAAAGAAATGCAGGAAAGGAAACATTCATGAAATCCAGGTCATTAAAGTGCATTTTCAACAGCCTGACTTTCCCTCACTGTTTAAACTGTTGGGCGGGGAGAGAAGGAGGCTTTCTTTGCTGACCATGAGCTCCAACGCACACACACATCTACCTGGCACAGTCAGTACACAATCACTACCAAATTCCAAGCTGAAACATCCAAAGTCAAGCTCAAATTCAAGGAGAAGAGACACTAGCATTCACACACATGTCTGTGGAGCTGCCACTATAAAAACACTGCATTCACTGGAAGTTAAAGAACTTGCATTTCCTACTGGGAGATAGCTCAGTGGCATAAGCACCTGCCTGGCAAGCTCAGGTCCTGAGTTCAATCCCCAGTCCAAAAAAAAAAGAACTTACATTTCCACATTTCCTGATCCAGAGTGAGGATGTCAGACCTGTTCAGCTAATCTAAAAGGAACACTGAGCCACATCTCAAGTGGCACCACCTGTGACCACCTTCTGACCTTCAGATCCTCCCTCTCAGGTTCTATAAATAGAATCAGACTTTACCCCAGTTATCTAGCTCCAGTGCCTCTGAGATATTTTCTAGAACAAAGTGTCCCCAAGTTACCCATCTGTCCTATTACAGCAGTCAGCACCATAATTTATCCTGACATCATAAGAAGAAAATTAAACTGAAGATATTTGTCTTTTGACCATTTTTGCCTTTTGAAAAACACCAATGTTTCCAGTCCTTGTGGGCAGGATCTATGGGTCTCATAAGGCTCCCGTTATTCCTGGCTGGAACCCCTGGACTCCCTCGGAATTGGAGCATCCTTGAACCTCTGACCCTGGCTGCATCTTCCTGGTCTCCTGCCGGGCCGAGCTGGACAGATCCATGGCCACATCTGAGTTCTCAGGTCCCGCTGCATCCGAGCCTCCTTGGGAACCACTGTGAAGGTGGGTGGAGGCCCAGAGTCCAGCCAGCTTGTCCTCACTTGTTGGTTTCCTTACCATGTCCATGGATTTTTTATGCATACCTTGCCAAAAAGAAAGGGGGGGGAGAGAAGAGTAGAAAGCAAACAAAAAAGTCACGTTTAATTCAACAACGAAGCACACTTCTTCATCATCATTTTCTGTGTCTAGCAGAACTGTCCTTGCCCATGAGATTCAGGGGCCTACAGGCGAGTGGCTGGGTGACTCCCACCCTTGAGAGGAGAGCTGGTGGCCACCAGCTGTCGCACTCTGCAAGGCTGCTCTGCTTGTGTGATGCAGTGATGGAGCCCACTTTCTCCCACAGCCTGATCCTGTGGGTGCAGCGCAAGCCCCTTCACCCCTGATTCCGCACCTGACTGGCTCCCTGCCCTGGGTCCTTCCAGCCCCTGCCAGCCTGGGGCAAAGTCCACACTGCACTAAGAACTCGTGTTTCCAGTTCCTGCATCTTCCTGGCCAGCACCTGCTCAAGACCTGTTTGCTGAGCAAACAACCTTCCTCCTTCCCAAATTAATAGTACCATGAGGTCCCACAGCCCACCTCATCCAGCCCCCAGTGCAGATCATCCTCCAAGGGTGTCCCCCACAGCAGCCACCCCAGGTGAGCCACCAGCAGAAGCTGTTTCAGCACAGAAAATTGAAGAACAGAGACTCCGTAGCAGGAGTGGCTGGCATACGTGGCCCAGGTCTATGTCTAACTCCTGCAGGGTTGGCCAGCTAAGTTTTCTCGGAACTGCCCTATTTCCCAACCCAAACACACCATCAGTGAGAACACCCTCAAATAACTTCCCTGGACATACAGGTGGTGTCCGGGGAGGCAGCCCTGACAATGGGAGGGTCTGTCTAGACTGGCTGTGGCTAGCTGTATCCACTGCGGCCTGGTGAGGACCTGACACTGCGTCCCCACCCCGCGATTCCCACACCTTATACACCAGCCCCTACTCACCCAGCAGCCAGGGTGCACAGCAGCCCCGCGGGCCTCCCTGGGCCCCGCCGAGCACTGCGCTGGGCAGCGGAAGGCAGTGCCGCACCAGAGCCCCGCACAGCCCGTACTGGGCCATCAGGCTGCTGCCGCCCCAGCGCTTCTCGCGCTTGCGCCACTTGGCCCTGCGGTTCTGGAACCAGACCTGGTGGGGGCGGCGAAAGGGTAGAGGAAAAGGAGGCAGAGGAGAGGGAGGCGAGCGGGGGAGGGGAGAGCGGGAAGAGGGCGACAGGAGACGCCGTGAGCATGCGCTGCGAGCTGGGTACTCGAGTCCCTGAACTCGCCGGCTAGGAAGCCACCGTCCACCCTGCGAGGGGAATCCCCGACGGTTTGGCGCAGCCCCTTCCCTCTGAACCCCAGGGATTCACGTGTGTGGGAATGAGGGCACCCGCTGAAGACTCTGGGACTATCAAGTGAAAACCTCCCAGCAAAGCACTTGCAGGCCCCAGCGTGGGGTAAAAAAGGTCAGCCGCGCTGTGGGCGGGTTTTTATTCCTCCCAGCTGGGAAGCGGCCTCTGAGGCCTGGCCCCTCCCACTGCCTGTTTGGGGGCTGTTGCTGATCTTCTCACGGAAAACAGACTAATAGGAGAACATCGTGGAATATCATGCCGCTGTTTAGAAGGAGCACCTGTGGCAAATTGCTTGCCAAGAGCACCGTTCTCCCTGCCCAAGAGCACGGCTCTCCTTGCATGTGAACAAGTGCATACATCTGTGCACAGCACACAACGCTGGACACGTGTGGCATGGGGCAAAGGGGTGCGGGTGATAGTGGCCCTGTGTCTTGTTTTGGAAGCATTTAAGGTGGAGAGTCTTTTCATTGCTGTATCTTATGTAGTTTCTTGAAGCGAGCGCGCGCGAGTGCGCGCACGCACACGCACACACACACACACACACACACACACACACACTACATGGCTTTTGAAACTGATTCAATAACAAATGATGAAAGCACAAGGGTCGGGGCCCTTCTGGTGCTTTGGCTTTGGGGCCCTCAGCTTTCCAGCAAAGGGAACCTCAGTGGGTTGTGCAGAAGCGGCTCCCTGTTGTGACAGTGACTGTTCCCTTGGGGGTTTTGGGGAAGGGGAAGGGAGCCCCAGACACCTGTATCCGGTCTTCAGGGAGCTGGGTCTTCAGGGCCAGCATTTCCCGGGCATACACATCGGGGTAGTGGGCCTCTCTGAAAGCCTTCTCCAGCTCTTCCAGCTGCTGAGCAGTGAAGACCGTCCTGTGGGATGGAAACACACCATGGAAACCCACCTGCCCAAGGACCTCTTGCTGCCCTGTTGTCCACACCCTAGAACACTTTATGCTACCTGGACACCCACCTGTGGGTGGTCAGCCTCTGGCTGGAAGGTCCAGGAGTTTTGTTCAAATGAGGCAGAGATTGATTATCTATCTACTGATCTCTCTTTTCTTTGGTGCTGGGGCTAGAACCCTAGGCCTTATGACTGCTAAGGTCACACTCTGCCACCTGAGCTGCACACAAAGCCTCTAGCTCACTGTTTTATTTTTTATTTTATTTTATTTATTTATTTATTTATTTTGCAAGACTGGGGTTTGAACTCATGACCTTGCACTTGCCAGGCAGGCACTTGTGCCACAGAACTATCTCCCCAGGCCCTTCTAGCTCAGTCTTGATGAATCTCACCAATATCTTCTGATGAGACCCATTTCACAGACCCACAATTTGTCTTTCAAGTGGTACAAAGATCAGTCTGCAGCCTCCCAGGAGTACAGAATTTTCTTTGCAAATAGCTGCGGTGCCCTTGGTACACACACCAGGGGCCTGCTGGTCTCGCCCCAGCCAGGTTCCTCAACTCCTGGGTGCTTGTCCCAGGATACCAGGCTGTGTCCAGGGAGAGACAGGCAGGGCCAGCAAGGCAGCAGCCTATACCTGTGCCTCCGCTTCTTCCGCTTGCCCAAGCCAGAGGACACCTTCAGGTCACTCCTGTCTTCAGACGGACTGTCGTCATCTGTGGACACACGAAGAGCAGCATGCTAAGTGGCGCGTGTTTTCGGTCTGTTTTCTACATTTTACTGTGATGACTAAAGTCCTGATTTTACTGTTAGGGACATATGTGAGGGTAAGAGCAGGCCTTTAGCATCTTCAGATGCAGTCATTGTTTTGTAGAATGGAAAAGCAAAGTAGCTGCTGTTAGCATCTTATTTTTACAAACATGGAAACCAAAGCAGAGGGCTTCAGTGCTAGTCCAAGATCACACTGGTCCCTCTCCATCCCTGCTGCTCACAGGGAGGACAGAAGCTGTGTCCATGGATTCAGCCTTCCCTGGGGCACCCACCCAGACCCTTGTTCTTGTTCTTTTTTTATTTTTTTATTTTATGTATTTATTTTTGAGATGGTCTCACTATGCAGTTTGGGCTGACCTTGTGCTCCCTTTTGTAGCTCCCAGGCTGATCTCAAACTCAGAGTGACTCTCCCATCTCAATCTGCCAAGTGCTGAGATTACAGGCATGCACCGTCATACCTGGTTCAGGGGCTGTCAAGGCATATGGGGATCGAACTCAGGACCCTGCACTTTCCAGGTGGGTGCTCATGCCTCTGAGCTATCTCCCCAGCCTGCATTCTTGTTCTTGATATGGGTATCAGATGGTTTGTAGTTGCTCTCAGAAAAGGGAGAACCACTTTCCTGGGTTTCATCTTTTTGGACCCATTACATCAGGCAGTCCAGATAGAAAGGGAGGCTAGCTATTATCAGAGACATTGTTAAAGTCTGTGGCCTCAAAATAGGAAGAAATGAATAAAGGCCGTAATAACAAAATAATGCTAGTTTTGCTAGCTAGCCTCCCTGTCCATCTGGACTGCTTGATGTAAATGGGTCCAAAAAGATGAAACCCAGGGAAGTGGTTCTCACTTTTCTGAGAGCATCTACAAACCATCTGACACCTATATCACTTGATCACCAGAAACCTGGGCTTGGGTCATAGCAGTCCCTAGAATGCAGTCCACCTGGTGGACATTGGCCACAAGAGCTGCCAGGCATGTGAACACAGTCAAATGGAAATGTCCCAGGGTTTAAAGGACTTAGCACCCCCAAAATAAAATGGTTTTATATTGCTTATGTGGACATGGCAGTGTTTACAGAAATTTGGATGTTACATGTAGTTCAGCGCCTGTGTGCTCTGTTTTGAGATGGCTGGGCATTTCTCCTCCCACATCTCACAAGGCCCTCTGCACAGATCTGTGTCTCCCTGAAATGCCCCATGGCCTGGGCCTTGGCAGCCTCTTGCCCTTCATTTAATTGGGCTGCACAGGAACCCTCCCTGTGAAGGCAGCCTTGGCTGATCTGTTGCAGCCCTGAGGTTGGACCCAGGGCTGATCTACTGCTCGGCTGCACCCTCATCCCTTTCCAGTTTTCGTTTTGAGACAAGATCTTGCTAAATTGCCTAGGCTGGTCTTGAACTTGCCCTCCTCCTGCCTCAGCCTCTGGAGTTGCTGGCAGGTGTGCATCACTGCACCCAGCTGGCCTTTGAATTTTTAATAGACTTTTTCATTTCATCTAACAGGCCCACGAAGGAAAGTCCTCCTAGGGCTGAGGCTCAGCAACCTGTTGTCCTGCCTGTTTCCTTTTATTAATGATGAGATATCATGCACTTATTTTGTCCCATCTACGGTATGGTGCAGTTTCACCAAGGCCATGTTTTCTTGTAATCCTTTCTTTGGGGCTGGGGAGAAGGGTTTTGGGTTAGCTCAGTGATTTAAGTGCCTGCATGGACAATCCCAATCAAGCACAGGGGACAGCGGTTTGATCCCCACATCCACCCTTAAGGCAGCCTGAGCCAGCCCCAAAACAAAACAAAAAACACCCTTCTTTATGGCTGGGGAGACAGTTCAGTGGTCTAAGTGCCTGCTTGGCAAGCACAAGGACCAGGGCTTGATGCTGGTACTGCATGCCGAGTTGACCCAGGAACATTAGGCACAAGGTGCCAACCCAGAAACCGGTGGTGGCTCACACCTGTAAATCCCAGCACTGGGGAGGCTGAGACAGGAGGGCCACTACAAGTCCAAGCTGCGTAGCAAGACCCTGTACCAAATAAATAAACGAACAAACAAAAGACTTTAAGTCCTCCTTTCTTCCTCCACAACTCAGCCCTCTCAATTTCTTGTCCTGTCCTTTAAGGAGTTTTATTTCTTCCTTCCCTTTCCCCGCGTTTTGCCTGCACTTCGTTGAAGTAACGGGTGGTTGGTTATGAAAAGCCGAGCACAGATATAGGGACTAGGTGGGGCTGGGGAAAGGCGACCCGAGAGAGGACACGGAATTCCTTTCAGCACCTGGAAGCGGACAGTTCCCGCCCAGCCTCTTCCGCGCATCCGCACCCTGGAATCATAGCTTTCCAAATGCGCGCCCTGCCTGGAGCCGCAACCGTCGGGGACCCTGGGGCGCCGCAAGGGTCCCGAGCAGGACAGAGAGGGCAGGGGTGGGCGCAGAGCTCGGCGGAGCCTCCCACGTTCCCCACCCGTGGCTGGGACGCGCGTGTCACAGCGGGGTCGTGGCTCCTACCAGACGCGGAGTCGCTGTCGCTGCGCTGCGCGAGGCCGGGCGCGGTCGGTGGGTCGGAGAAGGCACGCGGCACTCCAGGCGGGAGCGCGGGGCGCGTGCACCCGCGCCCAGACCCAGAGCCCAAGCTCTCGGGCGCTTCGGCCTCCAGACCCAGAAGGTCAGTGATGGCGAAGCCCCGCGGACGTACTGCGGGGATCACGGCCCCTATGCGCACGCGGGCCCCAGCGAGAGCGAGGGGCGCGGACCCCGCCATGGCCGTGCGGGGCTGGGCGATCGAGGGCCCCGGTGGCTTTGCGCTTAATATATACAGGAGACCAGGGTGTGAGGCGGGGCCCGACCAGCGCCCAGGGAGCCCGGCCCCTCACCACATGCCCAGCTGCGTCAGGTCCCGGGCGCTGTGCCGCGTCACCGCCCGCCCACGTCCCCGAGTTTCCTGCGCCCTGTACCACCCGCGTGCAGCCGAACCCAGACTCGGACCCCGACCTGGACCAGGACCCAAAGCCGCGCGCGTGCTGGCGACCGGAGACTGGTGCTGGATGGTCGCACGAGGCATGAGGTTCTCTGGAGGGATGACCCACGGATGGTCCCTGGCTCTGTTTTAGTCCCCGCGTGTTCTGTGCCCCTAAAGGCCCCGGATGAAGCGGGGAGACATGGTTTGTCTCAGGTCCCCCCTCTCCTCGGAAAATCCCTCCGCAGGTCTAACCGAGGAAACTCGTTATAATTGGCGCCCAGGTAGGTGCCAGCCCCTCCTGCCTCTGCCTCGCCAAACCAGTCCCCATTCCCCTGGGGTCAGTGGGCTCCCGGGCGCCGGGTGCGTGTCCTATTCGGCTATCAGGACACCCTCTCCGCAGTCCCCACTGTGGCGGGATGGAGACTCCTCCTGTCGAGGGTGGCACGATCGGCTCAAGGGCACTCCCCTCCCCCTGTCGCGATTTTACTCTAGACAGCAGAATACGGTCCAGGCGGCGGAGACGTAGAACCCACCCAAGCTCGGCTCTGAGCTACTGAAATGTTCGAGTGTTTGCTTCTGTTTGGTTTGGCTTTTGAGACAGGGTTTGACTACATAGCCTAGGCAGGCCTGGAACTCGCGATACTCCTGCCTCAGCCTCTCCTGGCCGGTATTACAGGCGTGCACCGCCACGCCCCGGTTAAACGTGGTCGCAAGAAGGTGGGGCGGCTGGCTCTGAGGTGGCCCCGGCAAGTCGCCCCCTGGGGGTCCATCCCCCAGCTTGCTGAGGCGCAGGGTTGGCCAATCCCACAGACCCCGTGAGGCAGCTAGCGTCCTTAAGGCACTAGGGTGCCGGGTGTAGGCGCCTGACCCGCGCGGGGTGGTACTAGAAGCCGCGCCCTGCCTGAGACTTCCCAGCTGCCTTGGGGTTCAGGATCCCCGCACACCGCTGTTGGTCTTTCGCCTGGGATGGGTGGCGCTCCAGCAGCCAGAGGCTAGGCAAGGAGCGCCCGGAACCGAGGTTCGCGAGACGCAGGCGGAAAGGGCGACAGAGGAGCAAATGCTGGGTCCACACCTGCACGTGGAGCACGCGCGCCCCGAGTGAGACCCGAGAAGTAGCTCACGAGTGTCTCTGCCATGGGCCGTCCTGTCACTTTGGAACCCTAAATCCGCTCGGGGTGAGGATCCACCTTAACTAGCAGGGATTATCTGGGGTTTGACAGCAAAGGCTTCTCGCTTTAGCGTCCAGTCAAGGCGTCCTGCGTCGCCACAGCCGTGGTCTTTCCGCCTCTTCCAGCCTGTGAACTCGGCGCTGTGAAAGCCTGGCTGTGTAAAGAGTTCGAAATCAAGCAACGGGGTCCGG
>PVKN010024705.1:0-14369 GCA_004027915.1 Capromys pilorides
ATGCATCTCCAGCAAGCGTTAGGTCCGGGGCTTGATGCCCAGCACCATATGCTGCACCAGCCCCACTCCCAGGCGTGCTGAGCCGGCCACCAAGACTGGTCGTGGTGACGCATACCTGTAATCCCAGCGCTGGGGCGGCTGAACACAGGAGGGTCGCTACAAGTGAGGCAGCGCAGGGAGACACTGCACCAGAAAAAAAAAGTTAAGGGTTTATACACAAATATTTTCTTCTTATTTTTAGTTTGTCTTTTTATTTTTAAAAATGGATTTAAGGGTCTGAGAAGATAACTCAGTAGAATAAGCACTTGCCTGGCAAGTGCAAGGGCCTGAGTTCAATCCCCGATTCTGGAAAAAAGAAAAAAAAAAAATTTAAAATTTCATGTAGTTGGAGTTACCCAGTTATCTTTTCTGTTTTTTCCTACCTTGAAGTTACAGTGATATTTAAGTTTTGCTTTTGATTTTAACTATTAAACTGACCTAGAAAATAATTTTGTGAATGAAGCAAAGGAAGCACATATTCTTTAAAACTTTTTACTTATTTTTAAAACTTATTGATCTGGCTTTTACATACTGTAAATTACATAATATTGGGTCTTTAGCCAATTACTGAGTAGCCTTTTCCCACTGATTTTTTTTGAACCAGGAATTGAACTCAGGCCCTTGCGCTTGATAGGCAAGTGCTTATTCTACTGAGCTATCTCTCCAGCCCCATTCCCACTGATTTTTGATCAGCTCTGCTATGCCTCATGTTTTCCCATGAGCACACGTGGGTTTGGGGCTCCACGCTGTCCTGTCATGGCCTTGTCCCAGCTCCACACACAGGCTATTCTTTTGTGGTTCACGTAGCTTTATCACGAGCCTGTTACCTAGTGTGGTAATTTTTTTTTTTTTTTTTTCTTTCAGGACCGGGTTCAAACTCCCAACCTTGTACTTGCCAGGCAGGCACTTGTGCCATGGAGCTATCTCCTCAGCCCCCCTAGTGTGGTAAATTTTCTTGCTTTGTTCTATAGTATTTTGGCCATTTTTGGTTCTTTTCTCTTTCTGTTAACTTAAAGATTAGCTTGTCAAATGTCCCAAGGGGAGTTGCATAGATTTTAATTGGAATCACAGTGTAGATGTACACTAATTTGGAAAGGATTATCAAACGTGAGCCTTCCCATCCTGCATAGGAACACAGAATGGCCTTTCAAATTTTTAGCTTTTTTATGTGCTTCAAATTTCACTCCATGGGGCCTGTGGTTTAGCTCAGTTGTTTAAGCACCTGCTTGGGCAAGCACAGTCAGTCACAAGGGGCTGGAATTTGATTCCCAGCTCCATAAGCCTTACTGGCCTGCCTTTAAGGTAGCCTGAGCCAGCCTCCCCCCACCCCCACCCCAAAAAAAGTCCTTCCAATTTCACTTTGTAACTATCTTGTGTTTTATTTGTGAGATCTTTTTTCTTTTATTCTTTCTTTTTTTATTTTTTGTATTTAATACAGGGTATACAGGGTGTACAGGGTCTCACTATGTAGATCAGACTCACAGTGATCCTCCTGTTTCAGCCTCCCTAGAGCTGAGACTACAGGCGTGCACCACCACACCCAGTCTCAATCGCCTTCTCAGCTTGCCATGGGGTCAGGGCCAACACGGTTCACCAGGAATTGAATGCTGGCCACTGAGCTCTCTGGCCAGCCCTGTTTCTCTTTCTTTTGCGAAGCAAGGGATTGAACTTGGGACCTTGCATTTGCCAGGCAGGTGCTTATATCACTGAGCTATATCCTTGGCACTTGAAATCTGTCTATGAATTCTCTAAAGCTTTTGTTGCTTAATGGAACCCCTTAAAAATTATACCTTTTATTAGTTTTCTACTGGTGTGTGGGATTCTTATGATGTGGGGGTATTCATTTATATCTTCCACTGTTATTGAATTCTTAGTTCTAATAGTTTGAAGGCTTTGGATTTTAAAAAATTCACACAGTTGTATTGCCTGAAGACCCACAGCTTAGAGAACCTTTTAAAATCCCTTATAGACTCTTGGGCCCATAACTCTGTTCAGTGCTTT
Source organism: Capromys pilorides (assembly GCA_004027915.1). NCBI lineage: Eukaryota > Metazoa > Chordata > Mammalia > Rodentia > Capromyidae > Capromys > Capromys pilorides. The sequence continues at coordinate 2,041 of PVKN010024705.1, forward strand.
GTGTGGGTGTGTGTGGGTGAAATTAGCGTGGGCACTTATTCTTGTACCTTTTACAACATGTCAATACATTATTAATAATCATGATCCCCACCTTTGATTTCCTTCTTTGATTTTCCCTGGACATTTTTACAAGACATTTGATAACAGAAAGTTTTTCACTGTAATAAAAATCTTTAGGAGCTGAGACGGGTTTTGTCAGCCGCTGACACAGCTGCGACTGTGGAGTTGCTAAGAGTGCGCCACTGTGCACGCAGCCACCCTATCTCGATCACAAGATGGGGGCCAAGAAGATGTGGGAGAAAGAGAAGCACGTTGCGCACACGTACACACCCATTTGTAGGGTGTGTGTTTGAAACCATGTGAGTCACACAACATGCTGGCACAAAAGCATGCTTTTTTATAAGTGAAAAGTCAAATACGGAAGTGGATGCAGTTTCTAATCCGGGTCATAAGGTATCTGGCACGTCTAGAACGCTCTTGGAGCCTGGCCTTATAGGGAGACAGGGCCACAGGTTGCCCCAGGAGGCTTAGCTCCTCAGCCAGAAGGGGAGCCGGGCACCCTGAAATGCACTCCAATGCTCAGTGTGTGGGGGTGACAGTGGGGAAGAGGTTTAGGTGGTCAGAGACCCCGCGCAACTTATGGTCCCTGGTCGCCTGGGTCCTCTGTGCAGCTCTCTGGGTGAGACACAAACAGTGAAAGCCCTGTTCTCAGAGAGGCCCTTACCAGACTGCTCCGTCCACCAACACCACTGGATCTTTTTGGTCAGAGACCAAGTTGTAGCTGTTCTCCGCAGCGTCAAGAGTCAATACTGCCTCCTATTTTTAGTAGTTCATTGCTTGCAAAAAATAGCTTGAAATCCAGACCTTTGAGTCTTAGCAGCCTTCAGCCAAACAGATCATCCTGTGGGAAAGATCACATGATCACAGCTAGAGAAATGCTGAGGGTTACCCGGGGTCCCAGGGCTCAGGGTGTTGTGCTTGGTACTCCACATGCTCTACTTGTTTCAGCCTTACACATGGCAGTCACTTTTTTTTTTTTTCTTTGTTTGGAAAACTCAGGCTCGGAGAGGTTAGGCCACCTGCCCCCAGTCACACAGCCTTTTAGAAGCAGAGCCTAGGACCACATCCAAGTCACCGTCCTGACACCGGTGCAGCTCCGGTGGAGAGATGTTTGTTGTAAGTGATCTGATCCAGTTTCCTCAGAGAGCTTCAACCGGTTGAATTGATTTCAGGTTCGGTAATGTAGAGCTTAGTTTCTTTCTGACTGATCGATTTCAAGAAGCCACTTGCTTTGCAAGTTACTGTATTCTTTTCATCATGATCCCCTTGTACCCAGAAGCTCAAGGTATTTCTCCGGCACAGCGTTGTTTCGGGTCATTGCTTGACAATTTGAAGGGTACCCACCAGCTTTGCAGGACATGGCTTTTATTTATGAATTTAAGATAAGGTCTGCAGGATCTACAGGGTCTCACTACGTGGATAGGACGGAATGGTAGTGATCCTCCTGTTTTCACCATGCCTAGTGTCAATCGTCTGTCTCAGCATGTCCCGGGGGCGGGACTGGCACAACACAGAGGAGATGAACCTGGGCCCTGCGCTCTGGCGATGCAGGCGCTTTAGTCCGCTAAGCTATCTGGCCAGCCTGAGGCCATGGTTTTAAATGGCCGATAAAATGAGCAAGTGCTAGGTGTGGAACCAGAAAAGAAGCTGCAGCGCTTCAGCAGAAAAGTCAAATTTGGGATCTTGTGTCTCCCCACAGGCTCATACCTATTAGCAGAGCGATTGCACCTGGAACACTTTCTGACTTAAACCTACTGATTTCATGTAAATGGCATATGGAAAATAACAAGCGACAGTTTGGTTGCAGTTAGGGTTTGCGTCTAGGCATCCCTCCAAAGCCTCCTGCAGTCACTGGGGAGGAGTCTAGAGCTTGGGATTCGTTCATGATCCTCTGGAGGGGGGCTATGGGTGTGGGTGCTACGCCCACCCTGCCGTGGGTAATCTGATACAATGTCAGGAAGGCAGAGGCTTGCCAGCTGCCACAGCTGCTGCTCCTCCCTTTGCCCTTTGCTGTTTTCTGCCACTGTGAACTGCTGCCCTCCGCCATGTGCCGCTCTGCCTTGGAGCCAGCTGAGTGTGGACTGAAACCTCCATAGACTGTGAGCTAAATAAACCTTTCCTTGCTTCATTTTGGATGTCAGGTATTTTATCTCAGCAATGAGAGAAAAGTAACCAAGGCAGCTGACAAATAAGAATACAGAGAAGGCTCACGGGCAGGTGCAATCCCAGGGCAAGTGCCGTGCTCTGGCTGGGGCCTCCTTGGGCCTTTAGTGAGTGATGGCCCACAGAGCACCCACACTGGGAGTTGGACTCAAGCAGGGCCTGGAAGCGGGGGTACCTGTGTGTGAGGGAACTACTTCCAAAGGCATGCTTTTCTCCGATTCTGGACTCAGGTTCGGTAGAAATATAGATTTCCTCTTCTTTTTTGTGTGTGTGTGTGGTGCTGGGGATTGAACTCAGGACCTTGCACTTGAGAGGCAGGCACTTATTCCACTGAGCTGTCTTCCTGCCCTCTGTAGAAACAGAGATGAGACAGAAGCCTAATGTCCTGAGGGAGCAGGGAGCAATAGACAGAGCCGAAAGAAGACTGTCGTCTCACAGAATTCTGGCAAGACAAGCTGGGATTCGAGGCTGCAGATGGCAGCTTCTCCTGCTGGCGCCCTGTTTGTTGTCTCCTCCCTTGCTTGAGATGTTCATGGCTAGCACTGTGTAAACTTAAAGTTAAATATATGCTCAAGACAATAAAAAGAGCTGTTTGTATTCACAAAAGTAGGTATACACATTTCTTAGCCTGCTTTTGGTCCTCAATAAAAGTGAGATATGGGGCTGGGGAGATAGACCTGTGGCACAAGTGCCTGCCTGACAAGTAGGAGGTCTTGAGTTGGAACCCTGTTCCCACAAAAATAAATAAATAAATAAATAAATAAATAAATAAATAAATAAATAAATATAAAAATGAGCTGCTTCTGGAACTCTGGGTTCACTTCCAGAGAGACTAATCTCAGTGAGACCTCTGAAGCTACCTTCATCAATCTTCTTGTTGATTCTTTCAGCACTGACTCATCACTTGCAACAAGGTGATATAGAAAAGAGTTGAGTTTTTGTCACTGTTACTCTAAGGCAGGAAAATGTGAGATGTATTTAGCATATTTGCATGAATATATAAATGAAGTAGGGTATAGTGCTTATTTAGAAAAAAAGTGATGGGTGTGGTGACACACATCTAGTGATCCTAGCATTTGGGAGGCCAAGGCAGGAGGATCACCTCGTGTTTGAGGCCAGCCTGGGGCACAGGACAACTTCAAGCCTGGCCTGAATTACACAGTGAGGCACTGTCTCAAAAAAAAAAAAAAAAAGAAATTATATCCCAATAATCTATCTTATAGTTCTCTAGATCATTTGAGAAAGATTTATTTTATCATATATATATCATACTATATATATGATAGTACTTTTTTTAGGGAGGGGTCTACAAGGTCTTCAGGGTCTCACCACTAGATAGGACTCATAGTGATCCATCTGTTTACAGCCTCCCTTAGGATTACAGGCATGAGCCACCACGTCCAGTCTCAGTTGCTGTCTCAGCACGCCATGGGGGTGGGGCTGGCACGGCAGGCCTGGGAATGGAACCCCCAGCCCCTGCACCTTATCTTAAACTATATTTACATGATTGTGTTTTATTAATCACCTATCAAAATTAGCTATGATTAAGAGTTGTTCTGTAAACATATTACTTTATAGGTGCAATAACTACCAGGTGTTCCATAAATTCAGTATTTTTTTTATAATCTCAGTGTTTCAAGAGAAAACTTGTGGGTACTTTAAAAAGTGAGGCCCACATTTACAGGGCTTCCTCACCTGCTAATGGCTCAACGCACCTCAGAACAGCTCAAAGCAGCTTCTCAGTAGTTCTTTTAAGCTCTCTTACTTTTAACTTAAAATTAAACTTCTAATGCATTTCAAATACCCAGAAAGCCCAGAGAATAATTAGCACCAAAGGCTGCTGCCACCAGGAATTAACGAGGATGGTAACAGTGACATTGTGTTTTAGTAATGAGCAGGTTGCCAAGTGACCCATATGGTATGTAATCAATATACGTGAAATCAAAAATTACCCACAACCACATTAGTTGTTGCTAACAGATACCTGAGCTCCTTAAGACCTCTACATATGGGGCCAGTGAGATAGGTCAGTGGTCTAAAGCGCCTGCTTAGGCAAGCTTAGGCAGGTGCAGGGGACCAAGGTTCCATCCCTAGCACCACATGCTATGCCAGCCCCGCCCTCAGGGTGGGCTGAGCCTGATAAAACTAAAAAATAAAATAAAAGAGTTCTTTAAAAAAAGGAAAAGACCTCCACACATAACAGAGTGCATACTTGGCCACGCTGGAAGGCTCTTACTTGTTCAAAATTGGGTAGGTGATACCTGCAGCTTCAAGTATATCTGCAATGCTTTGTTTTTATAAAAGCCATCTGATACAAATATGGAAAATGCTAACACTTGCTGATTTTTGGAGGTTTTCAGTAGAAAGCAGATGGCACGCAGTTTGACTCTTTCAGCAGAAATCGGCCCCTCAAAAGTGGCCTCCCACCCCACTTCCCACCTGGCACATTTGTACCCAACACAGAGGAGGCAGCGGTACAGAATGACCACAGGTGGAGAGAGGGAAATGTACTTCAAGTCACGTAGAGCCTGAGTTCAGTGCTGGCTCTCCGGTGCTCTTCTGAGGGATCCTAGAGGCCACTTTCTCACCAGCACCACCGTCATCATGGGTGATGTTTCTAATGTGTCAGTCAGTCGCCGAGCATTCCATGGTGGGGGCTATGGTAGAGGTTCATCTGCCATCACAGAGACCAAGCACACAGTGGCTGAAGTAAGACTGAATTTTACTTCCACTCACTTCAGCCTCTGGGCAAAGGTCATCCACACCTGATAGGATGGCCTCGTGTGGGCCGAGGAGCAAGCCCAACCTGTCACTTGGCCGGTCCTAGGGCATTGTCCCATGTTCATGAATCAGGGTGGCTCCTGGGTCTCCATTACAATCTCTGGTTGTTGTTCATATTTCACTGGTCACAATTGAACCATGTGAGTATACCTGACTGCAGGAGATGCTGAGAAAGTCTCTCTCTCTCTCTCTCTCTCTCTCTCTCTCTCTCTCTCTCTCTCTGTCTCTCACTGGGAGTTGAACCCAGGACACTCTCCCACTGAGCTGCATTCTCAGCCATTTTGCTTTTTATTTTGAGAGTGTCCCACTAAGTCACCTGGGCTCACTTTGAACTTGTAAACTTTCTGCCTCAGCCTCCCTAACAGCTGTGATTACAGGTGTGCAACACCATACCTGACTAGAAATCTAGTCCGTTTTCCACAGCCATCTTTGACAGCTGTAAGAAATGAGAAATTTATTCCTAGAGAAAGAGAGAAAAGGATACTGGTGTGGGGGGACTAGACATCTATTCCCCAAGGGGACAGTTTCTGTTTATCCTCACCACACTAGGAGTCGGGTGCAAATGGCCCCCCTCAGCGCATGGGGAAGAGAGAGATTAAGTTGCTCGCCATTGGTCGCACAGCCAGCTCTTTGTGAAGCAGCCAAGTATGACATTCTGGTCAATCCTCTTTGCATCTGCAGGCATCTAGTCTGCTGATCCTAGCTCTAGGGCTGAGAATTCTCGCCCTCCAAGCGGCTGCCACAGATCAGCACAGATTGATTGCATCGTGCCACTTAGACCCAGCATGCAGGAGGGCACCTGGTGACATGCCCTGTCTTGTGGAAAGGAATCACTTGTGGAATTTTGATCAAGGAAATCTGTGATACTTACTGAACAATAGATAGTACATTTGGGCATTGCCTAATTAGAACCAGGAACCTAGACCAGGAAAATGTCCCTCTTTAGTGTGATTAAGATCATACCTGACTAGTTAAGCTAAAAAATGTGTCCCATAGATCTTTTTAATAAGAAGGAAATGCTTATAATGTTTTCCTGAGACTGTAGACTATCTTACAAAAATTAAAGGTGGCAGATTTTCTAGAAAGAATTTTATTTTAAGGAGAAAAAAGTAGCATTAAAACCAGATGTTGCTTTTTTACATCATCCAACCACTGGCATCCTCCTGTGCAATAGAATTTGGCAGAGGCTGACCCTTGTCTTCCGCCAGATCACAATTTCCAACAGATGCCATGTGCTGAGAACAAAGTTTAGAAAGCGAACCCTGGTTCCTGAAAGTCAGGATCTGACTTTTTTCAAGCTCCTGCCAGATCAAAAGGCTATGCCCCAGCAAAACCACATAGTTATACCTGCTGGGGATCTTGATGTCTGGAAATGTTAAACATTCAAGTCCTTAGATGGTCCAGAACCAAGGTCAGAAATATGGCGAGGCAATAGAGGCACCCAATTTTGGCTGCAAAATCCACAAGGATGCCAAAAGCTTTTGCAATCAAAATAAACACTAGTGCCATGCAATATTTTAAAAATAAAAATAGTTGCAAAAGAGCTCATGATAAACAAATGTCACCATTTTAAATGAAGACAGGCTGTTTGTTTGTTTGTTTGGTTGCCCTGTGCCATTGTGTGGTGAGAGTTTTCATTTCCAATCAGCCCCAGGTGCGCAGGGACCCCCAACTCCTCCCTGCTGGCTGTGTTTTTGAGAGCTGACAACTGTAGGAACAGATTGGATGACATGGGGCTCTATCCATATTCATGTCTTTTGACTGTCGAGCTTCCATTAGTTGTTCTCACTTAGTTCAAAATACAGAAGGTTATTATGATGAGTATGTACACAAGTGTGCAATTTTCTTTTGCCTCAGACTCCCATTTAGTGCTGCAAAGCACTGTTGAAGACCTCTAGGGGGCTGGAGGTGTAGCTTGGTGGTGACACGCAGCTTGCCCAGCAGGTGCAGGGCCCTGGGTTCGGTCCCCAGTACAGTGTGTGTGTGGGTGCTAGTTCTCCAGATGAGTCTCTGCTTTTTGGGTTCTGATTCGAGGATCACATCCTTTACTAGCTGGCTGACTTGGTGTCTGATTGCTCTTGTGGAACAGTGAGTTTAATCATATTCCCTATTGCATGTACGCGAAGCACTTAGAACAATTCCTAGCAGTGTCTACACACTACACAAGCAGCATAGGCATATCAGTGTCAGCAGTGTTCTGTCTTATTTCTTACACTGTGATGTCTTGCATAAGGCCATGCCTGCCACCTTTGTCTCCTGGATGGTGTGAAATCCTCACGCATACCCCGACAAGATGCATCTCCACCTTGGGGAAATGCAGGATTTGTGGAACCAGCACAGGCTCTGGAAAGCGACACCCTTGAACATCAGACCCTTTCAGTTAATTTGTGATCTTTTAGGCAGATCACTGTCTTCTCCAAATCTCAGTTCATCTGATGACAATCAAAGTATGTATCTACCTGGAGTTGTAAGACCAGAGCTAAAATACAGAGTGTCTGCTTGAACATCAACTGTCAAGGGCGCTTGGTAAGCATTGGTGTACTTAAAAGCAGTGCTGTAATTCAGGACTATCCTTTAGGGATCTGTGGGCACCTCCAGTGGGATCTCCAAACATGGTGCCCACTATGTTATATTACTTTTAACATACATACAGCAGTGGTTCTCTGACTTCAGCACATGAAGAAATGCTGTGAAGTTAGGTTAACCCACTCATTTGGGGTTGCCCCGGGCTTTCCACTTCTAGCACTGAAAAGTCCTTATCCTGGGACTCTGAATCTGAATCCTGGGAAACTTTTCAAGTACAGGTCCACCTCTTCCTGCAAGACTCTGCCTCAACAATTTTGATCTAAAGGGGAGCTGGGAATCTGCATGTCTAACAAAGGACCTGGCTGGCTGAGCCAGCCTGCGGACACCACTTGTGGGAGCATCCTGGTATGGCTAGAGCCTACTGTCTCTGTAGAATTCATATGCCGGGACCCATGATCCAGGGCGATAGTGCCAACGTCTCAGGAGGAGTGACAGAGTCAGGCTGTTCACACGCAGCTCAGGAACAGGATGATGCACTCGCAAAAAACAACCGAGGGAAATTAGAGTGGGTTATGTGCATCCTCATGCAGAATGTAAGCATCACATTCAACACACAGACATACATTGCATATCAAAGGGAGCCCTTCCCTCTCTTCCATCAAACAAGGATGCTTGGCTGCTCCTTCCCGTGCCTACACTGGCTTGGGGGAGCAGCTCTGGTCTTCACGGCAGTGCCAGCTGGGCTCAGTCTTTGAGGACCCAGCAAGCCTCCTCTGGATGCCAGCTCTGCTGGCACCTCGAACTTCGACTTCCCAGCCTCCAGAGCTGTGAACATCCCATTTCTGTTGTCTATAATTACCCATCGGAGGTGTTTTGTCATCGTAGCAGGAGTGGAGCGAGTCTTACTGTCGGAACACTTCCACATTAACAGAGCACTAATGAATGACTGCCTGTTCTTAGCAACCCATTGCTGAAAGTCAGGAATCAGCCCCTTTTAGCGTTCCAGTCTTTCCCAGCCCTGTGAGACGGGTGTCACCATCCCTATTTCATAGACAAGGAAACTGATGCTTCAGAGGCATTGGCAGCTCAAGCCCAGGCCTATCACCACAGCATGCTTCCTTAACTCTTCCTTTTTAATCCTTGGGCTTCTGAACTCAGTTTATTCTGATGCATTCTCTTCCCAGCAGGGGGCTGCCCTAGCTCCCCAGGGAGAGGGTCTTGCGGTCAGGCATCAGCAGAGAGTGAGCGGGGCTTTTGCCCCAGTGGCCGCTCTGCATCTATCTTTTCTAATTAAGAAACAAGTATCGGTGTATGAGTTCTGCTTTGCAGACTGCATTATTTCCAACAAATTCTGCCCCATCTGATGTACAAACTAGAGCTACCTCATTGTCAGCTAAAATACGTTTAAAACAAACAAAAAAACCAAACCAAACCAAAACAAAACAAAACAAAAAAAACCTCTTCCAAGACAGTGCTATTATCAGAGCCCTGGAAGTTAGATTTCATTCTGCTTCTATAGTTTTACTTTGTTTCTGGAATTCCCCAAGTACAGCATTACTCAAGAAATATTTTATTACATTATTCCATCCAATATTTTATTACATTTTATTTTAGTGACTGATACCATTATGTGCAAATTTCGCCTAACTGGCTTCGATATTTCATTCATACTGATATTTTTTTGTTCTCCAATTTTGGATAAAGGAAGTCTAGATTGCTTATCTTGAGTGTTTTCTCTCAAAGCCCTTCCTTACCTCAGTGCCTGTGATGTTTCCTGTCTTTTCTGTTTGCAGTCACTTTGTTGTTTAATCCTTAAGTCCTTGGTTTCCACTCAGCTGTGTTATGCCTTTCCATTTTTATTTCTTCTTTTGAGTTCTTATGCTAGGGAGACTATACGATATTTACACATGTAGGTCTGGTTTATTTCACTTATGAGTGTATGTTCAAGATACATCCACTTATATATGAAGTCTTCTAGTTTATCATTCTTTATAGCCAAACAATATTCTATTGTTAAAAAATACCACATCTTTTTCAACCATTCTTCAGATGATAGGCATTTTGGTTGTGCACAGATATCACTATGATCTGATGTTTTCAGCTCTTCTGGGAAAATTTCCAGTAAGGGGATAGCTGGATTGAATAGGATTTCCAGTTCTCAGTTCCAGTTTCTCAGTTTTTTAAGGAGTCTACGTACTGCTTTCCATAATGGCTGCGCCAGTCTGCATTCCCACCAGCAGTGGAGTAGGGTTCCTTTTTGCCCACAGCCTCTCCAACACTTGTTGTTGGCTGATTTCTTTATGATAGCCATTCTTTCTGGGGTGAGATGGTATCTAAGTGTTGTTTTGATTTGCATTTCACAAATGGCTAGTGATGTGGAGCATTTCTTCATGTATTTATAGGCTTGTTGAATTTCTTTCTGTGAGAAGTGTGTGTTCATCTCAGATGCCCATTTCTGGATTGGATCTTTGAATTTTGGGACTCTAATTTTTTTTAGTTCTTCATAAATTCTAGATAGAAGACCTTTGTCTGAATACTTACTAGTTATTTTTTTTTTTTGAAATTTGTGGGTTATCTTTTCACTCTGTTGGTAATTTCTTTTGACATGCAAAAACTTCTTAGCCAGAGGAGGTCCCAGTTGATTCTTTCAAGTGTTAAACGTGCAGTTTGATTTTTGTCCATGAACTCTTTGCCTACCCCAATGTTTTTAAGATTTTCTCTGAATTTCTCCTTTAGGAGATTTCAGGTTTATTTTTTAATATTTAGATTTTTAATCCATTTTTACTTTAGTTTAATGCATGGTAGTAGGAATCATGCACTAAACTAAACTAAACTTGGTTAAGTTTTAGCTTTCAGCATGTAGAGAGCCAGTTTTTCCAACACCATTTGTTAAAGAGGCTATCTTTCTTCCAATAAACATGTTTGGCCCCTTTGTTGAAAATAAGGTAGCTGAGTGTGTTTGTATTTGCTTCTTCATCTTCTAATCTATTCCATTGATCCTCAGATCTATTTTTTTTTCTAATACCATGCTGATTTTATCATGGTAGCTCCGTAGTATAACTTTAGGTCAGGAATTATAATGCCTCCGCCTTGTCTTTGTTGCCTGGGATTATCTTTTCAATTCTAGGTCTTTTCTGGTTCCAAATAAATTTTAGAAATGATTTCATCAGGTCTGTGAGGTATGTTGATGGTATTTTGATAGGGATTGCATTAAATCTGTACAACAATTTAGGGAGTATGGCCATTTTCACAATGTTGGTTCTTCCTATCCAGCAGCAGGGAATATATTTCCAATTTCTGAAATCCTCTAGGATCTCTTTTTTCAGAGTATTGTAGTTTTCCTTAAAAAAAATCTTACTTCTTCAGTTAAGTTAATTCCCAAGTATTTCATTTTCTTCAGTGCGATTGTAAAAGGTATTGTTTCTATAATTTCTCTCTCAGTGTGTTTATTATCTGTGTAGAGGAATGCTATTGACTTCTGTGTGTTGACTTTGTACCCTGCTATGCTACTGAATTTTTTTCCTTTTCAATTTCATTGAACAATTTGAGGAGTATTGGAATTATGTGTTCTGCATATTAATTCTAATAGCTTCTTAGTGGAGTTTTTTGGGTCTTTCAAGTAGATTATCATGTCATCTGCAAATGATGATAGTTTAACTTCTTCTTTACCTATTCTTACTCCTTTTATTTCTCTCTCTTGTCTAATGGCTTTAGCTAATGATTCCGGAACTATTGAATAGGAGTGGTGACAGAGGACATCCTTGTCTTGTACCAGATCTGAGAGTAAAAGACTTGAGCTTTTCTCCATTTAGAGTTGTCAGCTGTTGGATTGTCATAGATGGCTTTTATCAGATTGAGGCAGAGGCCCTCTATTCCCATTGTCTGTAAGACTTTGAACATGAATGAGTGTTAGACTTTGTCAAAAGTCTTTTCGCATCACTCGAGATGATCATGTGATTTTTGGCTTTGGCTCTGTTGATATAGTGTATTACATTTATAGGTCTGTGTATATTAAACCATCCTTGCATCCCTGGGATGATTCCTACCTGGTCATTGTGTATAATCTTCTTGCTAATTTGCTGTATTCTATTGGTGAGGATTTTGTTGAGGACTTTTGCATCTATGTTCATGAGAGAAATTGGCCTATAGCTCTCTTTTTTAGTTGCATCTCTCTCTCTGGTTTTGATATTAGTGTAATACTTGCCTCTAGGAATAAATTCGGGAGGATTTTTTTCCTTTTCAATTTCATTGAACAATTTGAGGAGTATTGGAATTATGTCTTCTGTAAATTTCTTTATAGAATTCAGCTGTGAATCCATCAGGACCTGGACTTTTCTTTGTCGGTAGATTTTTTTTTTTTTTTCTGAAACTGAGGTTCAAGCTCATGACCTTGTACTTGCCAGGCAGGCACTCGGGCCATGAGCTATCTTCCTGGCCCTTGTCGGTATACTTTTTATTATATTTTGTATTTCATTGACTGTTATTGGGTTCTTGAGAGTTCTTATATCTTCTTGATTTAGTTTTGGTAGTTTGCACCTTTCTAGGAATCTGTCTATTTCATCTGTGTCTTCAATTTTGTGAGAGTAAAGATTCTCAAAGTAGCTATTAATGATCTTCTGAATCTCTGCTTCATCTTTAGTAATTTCACCCTTTTCATTTCTTATTGCTTGAATTTGAGTCCTGTTTTTCCTCTTTTTGATGAGGTTAGCTAGAGGCTTATCAATTTTATTTAATCTTTCCAAGAACCAGCTTTTTGGTTCATTAATTTTTTGTATTATTTTCTTTGTCTCGATTGAATT
>PVKN010024706.1:0-14363 GCA_004027915.1 Capromys pilorides
TAGGGATGAGCACAGTGAACGCCCTGGCTAACTTGAAGGCTACCAGGTATGGGACGCTTGGCTTAGAGAGGAGGAGGAAGGCAGCGCGGGGCCTTGTTGCTTGGTGCCCTCCTTGTGTATTTGACCCGCGAAGCAGTATGCCCACTGCTCATTCGCATTGCCCACCCCAACAGGTTTGTGACCAACTGGTTACATTTTTGTGTTTTACCTTCAGAGTGGCCGCCTCCTTCGCTCTGAGCTGTGGCAAACTGCTAACAGTCTACCACATTCTAATCCTAAAATTAGACACCAGAACAGTGATCCCACCCCTCCCGCCAGCCCTCATAGTTTTGAAATCACATGGTACTTGAAGATGTATGTGTTGTCTTGTCTGTTTTCCTTCCTGCACTTTTATCTGGCGGATTTTTACGTATGCCAAGACAGAGGAGTTGGGTTCTGAGGGATTCTGTTTCAATGAGGTTTTGGAATTTGAGGCAGAAAGAGGTAGTTTCTTTGTCCAGTTTTCCTGGACCTTTCAGTCCTTCCATCCAGCTGGTTAACTGGCAAGATTGACAGTTATCCAAGGTTGGCTCCTTGCTGGCTGTGCAACCTGCACAGGTGCTCTCTGAGCCTTCAACTTTGTTTCTGAAAAATTTGGAGTTCAGGAAGAGAGGACCAAGTTGGGCTCTTTGAGCTCCTCTGGGTGTGAGGACTAGTGGGGTTTGATGAGCAGCAAGTCTGCCAGGGGTGCCAGGCCAGGTCACAGTAACAGGCATGGCTTGTGCTGATTGGGAGATGCTCAGACTGATGGAGGAGCTGGGCACGGGGCAAGTGTTCTTGGAGAATTGGTGGGATGAGAAGTACAGATGAAGCACCTGGAATGCAACCGGCAGGTGTTCGATCTGGTGGAGTCCAGGTGGGCCACAAGAGGTGGTGGCAGCGGCAGCGGCGGTGGCCGCAAGGATGCAGTGTTGCAGGGTGGCTCCAGCTGGCATTCCTGCTTATTTACTCATCTAGAAGTAGCCATGTGCTGCTAATGTAAAACCAGAATTAAAGTGGGTGTGGTGGCACAGCCCTATAATGCTGGTACACCCACTGGGGAGGCGGAGGCAGGAGGATCACAAGTTTGAGACCTTCCTGGGCAAGTTAGTGATGTAGCAAGACCTTGTCCCAAAATAAAAAATAAAAGGGAGAGAGGTTCTAGAGAAGGATCTAAATTCAATCTCCAGTGCCTTTAGAAAAAAAAAGAAAGATAAAAAACAACAACAACAAAAACCCAGAACCAAAGTTCCAGGTTCATTCGACAAGTTGGCATTCCTCCTTAAGCTTTCTCTTAGAACCCTTCTCCTAAACTCATTTTGGTGTTTGTTATAGGTAACAGTGGTGCACGACAGGTGAGGGTGGCTGCCTTTGGAATTTCCCTGGCCCTCTTTGGAGCTAACTGCTGCCAGGCAAGAGGCCTGCTCCTTTGTGTCTCTTTTAGATGTATTAACACTTTCATGATGCGGACATAATTTGTGTGTCTCATTTCCAGGCAGCTTGAACGGTAGGTGGTTACATGCGTGGCCACACGGTCCATGTCACACTGGACAGCTTTTTGTTAATTTTATTTGTAGAAAGACCAATAGAAGTGATTGGATTGGATTCGTTCGTACTGGCATTGGTTGAAGCCCCTTTATGGGTCAGTCACTTGTGTATTGCTGGTGGCTCCAGGCAGTGGGACCTTGTTAAGCGGGGATTGCTGGAGGCTAAGAACCCTGAGCTTCCCTAGTATGTCCAGATGTCCAGTTAAGCCTAGTAGGTGGGTCCAGGGACAGGTAGGTCAGAAGAGTCATTTAGCAAGGAGCTCAGAAAACACCTGGTAAATCATCTGGTGAATGAATGACTCCACAGAGCATGAAAAGGCGCATGCTCAGACTGGCAGCTTGCCTCTCGGTCACTTTTACCTAAAGATTTATAGACAGAACATGTTTAAAGCAGTATTTGTCTTTATTTTTATTTATTTTTTTATTTTAGAGAAGGGTCTACAAGGTGGATCTTACTACTAGATCAGACTCATAGTGATCTGTCTGTTTACAGCCTCCCAAGAACTGGGATTACAGGGACATGCATCACCACACCCAGTCTCAATTGCAATCTCAGTGTGCCCTGAGGGCAGAACTGGCACAGCAAGCCCAGGGATCAAACCCCCAGCCTCTGTGCCTGCTTGCAGGCACTTTAATCCACTGAGCTGTTTGGCTGGCCCTTTAAAGCAGTGCTTGTTGATCATGACATTTTTATATGATATTTTCCAGAAATTCACAGTACTTTCTTAGAAGGACATACTGGTTCAGTGGTATTGGGCCCAAGGGCGCTGGCAGGAGGGTCCCCCCTTTGACTTTTCAACAGCTGCTTTTAGAAACAGTAGAAAGTTCAAGGTTTCTCAAAGCTTTCAATCTCCTGTGTTGAGATTATTAAAACTGGACTTTTTCTCAGTGATGTAACTTCCTTGGCCTGTACTCATTTAAGTGTCCTTTATGCACCAGGTGTCAAGCTTGGAGCCAGGGCACAGCAGTGAAGAGAGGTAGCCCTGGCCCTAGAGCTGGCCCGGTGAAAGAGCATCGGTTGATGCAGAGCCTGGGGGGTGGCACGGGGGGTGGCAGGAGGATCCTAGAGAGAGAGAGCAAAGCTGTGCAGAGGTCTCGGCCAGGAGAGAGCAGTGGCTGGAGGAGCGTGAAACAAACCCAGTGTGGCAAGAGGGTCAGCCCAGAAGGTGCCCTCCAGAAGTACTGGCCGCAGGATGCTTTCACCAAGGCCATCATGAGAACTCAAGTGCTTGGCATCCATGTGAGTAAGACAGACTGTGGATTTCTTGCTGTGCAGACAGAATGCTACTCACAATTAATCTCGCCCTAACTGCCCGATCTGGTGGATGTGTTAGGTTGAATGGGAGAGAGGGACTAAGGCTGTTAGTTGACCTTAATTAGGAAACTAGTCTTGGATTATCTAGGAAGGCCCAATGCAGTGACCTTTGTAATACAGGAGGGGGAAACAAAAGAGCTTTGAAGGCACTGTGCTTCTGGCTGTGCAGATGGAAGGCGCTGCGGGCCAGGAAAGCAGGCAGCCGAGACGCCTGAATGGACAAGGAAGCAGGTTGTTCTTGAGCACCTTCAGAAAGGGACGTAGCTTCGCCAACACCTTGGCTTTGTCCTAAGGCCTGTGTTGGACTTTTAACCTAAGCAACTGCAAGGAAGTCAGTGTTTGAAGCCACCAAGTTCCTGGTTACTCACTACAGCAATGGTAGAAAACCACACGCCTGCCCTGCTCAGCATCTCCTGGCCTGGATGACTGTGACACTGAATCCCATGTCTCTGCTATTTACAAAGCAGCAGGGAGTGGCTCTGAGCCTTGCACCTCTGCAAACCACATCCCTTCAATGGCTGAGGTGTGATTGTTCCTCAGTAAATATTTGCCAAAGACCTGCCATGGGCCTGACCCTGCCCTTCGAGCTCAGGGTTAGGTCTATATATAAAACTGGTGGGAGACCTGCCCTTGTTGAGTCTTCTCTGGGCCCTCAGCCCTGACCCCAGCAGAGATCGCCAAGGTGGACATACCAGGGACAGACACCATACCTGGCGGTGGGACACAGCTGCAGAGTTGGGAATGGCAGTGTCTCTTCCTGAAAAAGCAGTCGGTTTCCTGTCTTAACTGATGGTAGTAGGGATTTATCTAACATGTTCCTACGTAAGTACATACCTTTTAGGTTACTTTGAAAATTTCATTTAAGACCAATAAAGATAGGCTAAATGCAGTGATGTTTGCTAATGTGGAGCCCATGATCCTTTGTAACTTTTTGTGTTCTCAGATGTACTTTTAGGTCACCAAATAACCTGTCAACAATGTAAGAAAAATAGTCATTCCATGCAGTAGTGAAAAAGTCTTAAGAAAAAAAGCCTAGTTTGGAGTATTTGTCTGAGGGATTGAACAGAGGCAGAGGCACAACCCTTAGGTAAAAGCAAGAGCAAGTTTTTTCTTTTGCAGCACTGGGGGTGGAACCCACACCCTTGTGAGTGTTAAGGGTAAAGCATACTGGTCAGGGACTAGCAATCCTTCTGCCTCAGCTCCCCAAGTAGCTTGAGCAAGCTTTAATGCTGCTTCTGTATCTCACAGGATTGGGGTTGGGAATGGGATTGGGGGTGAGGGGAGGGGGGAGGAAGCGGGTATTCCGTAATCTATAATTTGAGAGAAGGGAGGCAAAACACTCCAGCAGTGTATGCAGGCTGCCATGTCCGCTGACAGCAGCCAGGTGGTGGTGGAGCAGTGGGACCTTGTCCGAAGCTACTCATCCTTGAAGGGCAGGCTGTCCCCTCTCCACTGGAGGTGGGATAGCACTTCTATCTGTGATCAGTGACTATCTGGAGAGTCAACCTAGGGTGTGAGGTGATAAAGCGTGGTGCTTTTGCAGAGTTGAAGCTGCGGCTTTGGTCACGTTGTACAGCCTGCTCAGTGTCTCAGGCTGGGGTGACCCTTATCATGTGTCCCTGCAACGTGGGACACTTTAGAGTAAAAAGGGGAGAGTGAGTGTTGAGCTCTCTGACAGTGGGTGTGACCAAGAACTGTCCTTGGAAAAACTGGCATATGGCCAGCCCAGCTGAGGCCTGGGACAGTCTGATGGCCAAACATGACCTTTGCGGGGATGTCCCACGCCCCCAGAAACGCTCTCTAGCATGCCTCTCCCACCCAGGGAGAGCTCTGACTGAGGGGTCTAGAAAAGATGCTTTCTTTATACCCCGTAGTGCAAAGCAAGATTCTTTACCCCCAAATTATTACTTCTTCTGCTTGAGCCCTGACCAAATCTTCCTCTGAGAGCAGTACTCTTTTTTTAATTATTATTTATTTATTCATTCATTCACTCATTCATGTTATGGCCGGCTCAGCCTGCCCTGGGGGTGGGGCTGGCACGGCTTGTGGTGCCGGGGATCGAACCTTGGTCCCTGTGGTTGCCTAAGCTTTCCTAAGCAGGCGCTTTAGACCACTGAGCTATCTCACCGGCCTGAGAGCAGTACTCTTGATCACCGCATTTTGAATGAGTTGTCTTAGGAACACATCTGATGAAAACACCTCAGCCAGTTTTGCTTGTGGAAGCCATAAAGGTTAAAGTTGCTCTCGTTCAAGTTGAATTTGCATTCAGTACTAATTTCTGGGAAGTCAGTACTATAACTGTAAATTTTGAACTTTATACGTTTTAAAGTTGTTTGGAAAACTGGGACAAGCACTGATCTCTGACAAGAGTGATATCAAGGAAGCACATGGGGTTTGAATAACATTGGTTCCTGAGATACACGTAAAGCATTTCAAGCACACTTTTAGTAGAACACAATTTTAAGTATCTGCATGACATGATCCAATGTCCATCAACGGCATTGGTGTTAACCATTCCATCCACATATCTACAATGTTAGTACACAGGTTGGCCAGGATTCCCTGAAGCATCTTTCCACCTTACTCTGAGAAGCTCATTGCGCATGTGTAGTCTCTGCATTGTGTGAAGGGTGAGCAATTGTAAGAGCTGCTGAGATCACGATCATGGCAGGGAGACCTTGGCCTGCAAACTGGAATGTGAGGCTGGGGTGGAAATTTAATCTCGAGTAAGAAATGAGTGGGTGGGCCAGAGAGATAGCTCAGCAGACTAAGTACCTGCTTAGGCAAGCGCAGAGACAGGGTTCAATCCCCATAACACATGACTCGCCAGCCCCGCCTCTGGGCACGCTGAGCTGGCCACCAAGACCAGGTGTGGTGGCGCACATCTGTAATCCCAGCACTGGGGAGCCCCAAACAGGAGCATTGTGAGTCCGATCTGTGTAGTGAGACCTTGTACCAAATATATTTAAAAAGACTGAGATTTTACTTGTGGCTCCAGATGGCAGACTGGGTGCTTCCAGGCCCTTCAAGGTTCCTTAGTGGCTGAGAGATTACAAAAAGGCAGAAAGCACATGGGATCTGGCATCTGACCTTAACAGGGAAAGTCCCATGGCCAGCCCCATCCCTCGGAGACTGGAGAAATGAATCCCCTCCATGATGCACTCATCCAGCAGGGCAGGGAGCATGGGTCTGAAAGTAACAACCACCAGATGCCACCATGATTCTGTACCTCTGTACTGAGTAGAGGCTGCTGGTTTTTAATACCCTGGCCAAAACTAATCAAAAGCCCTTAGTAATTGTGTGTGGTGGGGGGATGCTGCTATGAACATTATCCTATAAAGCTAAAGTTGATTATAATGCACACAAATACAAGAGAGTAGGTTCTTACAGAGGTAGAAAAGGCCATATGATGATACCAAAAAAAAGAAAAAATGACTAAAAAACAACAACAAAAAAAATCACCCAATGTTTGGCTTCTAGCATGAGTGCTGGCTCTCAGCCCTAATCCCTCCTCCACTGGCATTTGAAGGGTGGCACCGTCTGCTGCTCTGCTCCCTGTGTTGAATCCAGGCATCTGCAGGCCTGGCCCATGACTGCCTTTCAGAATTCCTTCGGGGACATTCCAGTCACTGCTGACCTGTTCTTGTTTGATGTTACAGAAAAATCACAATCTTCCTGATGACAGTGACAGGGTGTGTGAAAGCCCATACACAGGGACACCAGAAGCTGCCTGAAAGAAAAACAAGGATTCAGTGGTGCAGGCTCCCAAGCTAGAAGGGACCAAGTGTTCATTTTTCAGCCTAGGGTTGTAGCTCAAGGGTAGCGCCCACAAGGACTCGGCTAGCAAGGGCTCTCGATGCGCATGTACAAGGCACTGGGTTCCAACCCTAGCACAGCAAAAGGAAGTAAGGGAGACCGCTTTATAGGAACTCAGTCTTTCTGTCATCCACATAGCTGCTATGATAATAGTTAAGAAAATAATTCAAACCAAAGGAAACATGGCTTCCAAGTCAAGGCAGGGAACCAGGACAGCGGTGAAGGGGAGTCTAGCCTGGCCCTGTACAGTAGGTGAGAGGAGCTGGAGGGCGTGTTGTAGCAGGAAGTCCAGGGCTCTGGGAGGGAAGTCTTCATTTAATACAAGGCATGATGGGAGCATGAGTAGTTCAAGTCTCCAACAAGGGCATAGAGTAAAAAAGAGCAGTAAAAAAATGCCAAGAAAAGCAGAAGTCATGGTCCAAATGTGAAGCACACCAGGTGACTGGTAGAATGTAAGAAAACCGAGTGTGCTTGACCTTGATGCTAGAAACGGCTTTCTTTGAGGACGAGGGTATCTTGTATAATTTGGTTCCACATTGAATATTTACCTGAATGTGAAAAGAGAGGATGAAGTGAGGTTATAAGATAAAGTGTAAGTGGTAATGAGTGATAGTAAGAGGAGAGCTGACACGTGGTAGCACTTGGAGAAACTGAGAAAGCTTAGGAGAGAAGGTCGACAGGTTGACAGTTTCATCCCGCCAACCAGAGAATAGTTTTTGTCCAGTGTTCAAGGGAAAATAGATGTTCAGTTACTTAAATCTTAGCATGGCAAATAGAACAGTACAAAGCATAGATTGGAACGTGACCAATAGTTTAAATTCTTTCTTCATATTATAGAATCAGTTATTGCCTACAGATGATAAAATGAGACATAAACATACCCTAGAGTTAGGGAGAAGTAAATGTGGGAGAAATCCAGATCTACCTGAGGAGTGAAGGCTGGGATGAGTTTAGAATCAATTACTTCCCACTGTAAGTTTATTTTTTACTTCTATGGCATTGATATTTGTTCTTTATCAAATATGAGGCATAGAGTCTGAAAGTGAGTTTAAAATAGGAATGACAGTTTCCACAGTAATGCAGCCCCCTAACTTTTCAGATCTTCATTTGGACAAACTAAGGGGGTTGTGTTTTAAATGAAGCAATAATCATACCCTTGTTCTAATGAAGTGATATTTCAGGTTTCCCAGGACCAAGTTGGACCACTAGAGGAAGAATCTTTAGTCTTTGAGGAAATGAATTATTGCCAAAGACAATGAAGCAAAGCTGCTATTGTCCATGGAGTTTTAAAAGCACTCTAGTGTTTAGAACTTTTGATTGAAGTTGTTACATGAAGGTAATCCAGCTCTCCTCGGGGGAGGAGCTGAGTGTATGAAAAGGAATGAAGCGTGTTGGAAAAAGCTTGAAATAACCTGCAGTTAATAGCATGGTTATGGGCCTTGCCACCTCGTGCTAGAATTCTGATCTGAATCCTGAATCCTGAATTGATACCATACCCTCAGTTAAGGTTACACCTGTGTTGTTAGGTTCTTACGTTGGCTTTTACTGTTTCAGAGTGCTTTTCTTACCCTTTAAGAAGATTGGAGTTTTTACAAGATTTATGTTTTGTTCAGTGTAGCTTTAAAGCTTAGTGGAGATGCTTGGATGGCTTTTGTAATGGCAGCTTGCAAAGTGATTTTTTTTCCTGTTCCTTTTGGTGTCTTGATATGATCCTAGCTCAAACCCACTCTTGCCCTGCATTTATCATTGTTCTGTTAACCTGATACAGGAATACTGTAGACCTCCTAGATGCTGCTCTGTGACTTTCCACCACTGCCCTACCAAGGCATGATTAACGTCCCTTGGGCCTGGCGCTGCGGACGTAGAGCTGTTCCTATAGGTCTGGATTCCTGCGTCAGGCTGGCTGCTTCAGAGAATGATCTGGAAAGTGTGGCATCTGTAGCCCTAGCCCTAAGAGCTGCCACGGCCTCCTGGTGGTGCCCAGAGAGCAGCTGGTTTTCAGACTGAACTCTCTGGATGACCTGGGCCTCAGCTCTTAGCATCAAAGGGCACTGGGAAGAAAAAAGAGAAAGCTGGGATTTGAGCAGACGAGGTGTTGGAATGGGTGGAGAAAATCCCACCCTGCCAATGCAGGAGCAGCTGGACCAGCGCCCAGCTCCTAGCAGATTTAGATTAGGAAGCAGGTGGCTCGTTCCCTGGAGTCCCTGGACACAGCTCTGCTTTTGCGTATTCGTTCTGCCAGAGATCACCTTGGCTATTGGATTTTGTGACCTTTATTTAAGGTTCGTTCCAAGAAAAAATAAGAACTTTTGCTTAGTTCCCGAACCGGAGAGAATTCAGGGTTTGACAATTCAGGCTCTGTCAGCTGAGAGTGACGAAGTTTACCTTGTTGCTCTTCCTTCCTGTGACTCAGGAGTCTATGGGATTGGTGCTGTTCCTGCCCCTCGGCATGGTGCGCGGAAGGGCAGGGCGCCCTCTGCTGGTTGTGCCAGCTTGTCCCCTGCATCCTGGGAATGTGTATGGGGTAGGGCACCTTCTCCAACCCTCCTGGGACATCAAGATGGTGGAGACCAGGCTGGGGTTCTAGTGAACCCAAGCAGGTGGAGCCTGAGCAGCAACATGACAGCTAAATGGTTCTCTGTGGGTGTACGTTCTTTAGGTTGTGGCAGTCTTTTTTTTCACTTGTTGTCTTTATCCCTCCAGCATCCCTACTGTTTGCTTCTGTGGGGTCCATTTTAACTGCAGTAGTCACCACACATAAATGGGAAGATGGCCTTGTATGCAAGAGCTTGGCATGGATCATGGGAAACCCTGTGGCCACATTCCCTGTCACCAGCCAGCACATGAAAATGAAATACCTGCTCTTTGCCTGCATGTGCTAGCTCCAGGGGATCACGTGCCTGGGTGGAGGTACCAGGGAGAAAAGGGATGGAGGAAGTGGGCACGCTAAAGGTACTATGAGTCAGTGGAACAATCTCCACAGCTTTTCACATTGCAGTAAACCTAGGAGACCCTGTCCTAGGGAGGGTGGGAGGAGCAGAAATGCCTAGGGCTCCCTTGGGCTCCCATGGGCTCTTTGGCCCTTCTCCCACAGCTAGACTTTCTCCAGTTCTTGCCATACCCCACACCTGGCCATCTTCATCTCTACTGACATCTCTCAGTGACACTGTCCCTCCCTGCCAGGTTTTGGTGGTGGCCTCTCCTGGCACTGACCTCCCTGTGGTTTAATGGCTACTTAGGCATCAGGCTTCCCTAGGCTAGAGTTTGAGCTTCCCTAACCATTGATTACCCAACCTGAAGGGCCATTCCTTTTTGATCCAAATGCTGAATGAGTAATTGAATGAATGAGCTGCTGGGGTAAACAGGAAGAAGCCCTCCTGCAGCCCTAGGCAGCTTAGCAGCCTCCTGGGATGTGGCTAGAAAAGGAAGTGGTAGGCTGTCCCTTCTTTACCTTTAACCGTGAATGTTCTGCTGCTTGCTTTGTGCAGCTTCAGGGAACAACTGTTGCAGTGTTTCATCAGTGTAAGTTTTACCCTTTCAACTAGGTTGGAAATGCCTTCCAATCCTGAGTTTTGTTTCCTAGGAAACACTTAAAGGAATAGTAACATTGCCCAAGATCTTTTTTTCCTGGCCACCACCTAGCTGTGAGGTTTTAGGGCAGGCATTAACTTCTTTACGGGCCTCTCCTCTCTGTGAAATTAGAAGGTGGGATGGAGGTCCTGTCACAAGAGCCAGCATCCTCCGATTCTCTGCCTTCTGGCCCAGCCCCTTGTTCATCTCTCCTGGTACCGGGCAGGGTCCATCCTGCATGTGCCAAGCAACCGGACTCGTTCACCTCCCAACCTGGGTGCCTTACCTACCTGGAGCTCTTGGGGTCAGGAGTGGCACGACCTGTATAGGCATGCGGTGGTCTGCAGAGCCCTCTGTCCAGGCTTTGCTCCGCCTCTACTGAGAAGCCGCAGCGCCAGTGATGCCGCCTGATCTCTGAGTCTCACTTTTGTACCTACTGTGTGCTGTTTCCTTCAGGTGTTAGACTAGCTTGCTATCTAGGCTTCAGGAGGGAGGGCAGGGCTGGGGCCACGTGATGTCAAAGGAGCCACACTGCCTCTGTGGCATGGTGTGCCTCCTCACCCTTTTCTCCAAGCTGCACAGGGTATTAGCTGGTTTTGAAAGTACATGGAACCCTTTCCTTGTTTGTACCTTCCTTTGTTCCCAGCCCTCTTCCCAGCTCCAGCCTTATTTCCAGCACTTTGCACCCTGCCTGCATCTCTGTTCAGGCGGCTGTGGGTTTTCTCTGTTCTGTTAGGCAGACCTCACATTTAGTGTGAGGAAGAGCCCTTCTGCTGGGAAAAACGATGGCTTCTTCAGGATTAGGAGCTTGGAATCTAGGCTCCTCTGAACAGCAACCCTGAGTGGGAGGGAGAAGGCCACTACCTGTGTCAGATAGGAGGATAGTGCAGGAGCCTGGCGGAGACGACAGGAGTGCCACGCGGCAGCGACCCAAGGGGACACCACGCTTTGCAGTTTCCGTGTGTGAGTTATTCACCAGTAAAGCTGGGGAAGAAAAAAAATTGGCTTAGAGAGAGGCCCAAGCTGCCAAAGGGAGTAATTCAGTTGACTTGGATTTTGCAAAGGTTAGGTTCTAAATCAGTTGATAAACTAAAGCTCTGGGGTGTAGTCAGATCTGGGGAGTAGTCAGAATTACCTTTAACAAATACCCAAAAGGCCCTGTGATAGCAGTTGGCACCTACCTGCTTATTAATGGTGAGCATCTTTATATGCCGACCTTGGCGCAGGGTGAGGGGTCATGTTCTACGGAGAGGGGCTTCTGTGTGCTGCTCGCACCCAGCCGGTGTGCTGAGCTGGAAGGGGGCTTGCTTTCCCTCCGCTCCCTCGTGTCTTCCCTGCCTCCCTGAGCCATTGAGCCCCACAACTCTCCCACCACCTGCTAAAAATGGGTGGCCACCTCAACAAAGAATATGATCACTCTGGGTCCTGCTGAATTTAAATGCTGTCCACAGATTCACTTCAAATCTCCACTCTCTGCTTCGTCACCAGGTTGCTCGTGGGAGCCCCTCGGGCAAAAGCCCTGCCGCTTCAGAGGGCCAACAGGACCGGGGGCCTGTACAGCTGTGACATCACCTACCAGGGACCTTGCTCACGGATAGAGTTCGATAACGATGGTGCGTTTATCTGCCCTTACTGTGTTCATTTGGCCAGCCCGCCTCTGCCCTACCTGCCCATTCCTAAGGAAGAAAGGGGTGCAAATATTTTTTCTTGCAGAGACGCCCTCTTTTAATAGCATCAGTCTTGATTCTTTTTTTGTTCTGCGTGTATTTCCTTTCTAAATCAAGCTGGTGTGAGGTGTTGTGCCACATCGCCTAACCCTGCTTTAACTAATACCATGTGTTGATGTTGCCACCTAGTGGCCTACTGAGATTCTACAGGAGGCCGTTGAAAATTGACACCAGTAAAGAAAGTTAACAGCCAGATCTTGTACTCAAGCAGCCAAAAATTATCACCTGCTGTTAAACTTTTCCCAGGAAAGACTTATTTTTATTTTGTGGTTTTGGGGATATAACCCAGGACCTGGAGTATGCTAGACAAGTGCTGTGTTGCTGAGTTATATCCCAAAGCCTGAAAAACTGTCTTAAATATCATGCCGCTCTGAGGTGAGTGTTGACCAGTGTGAAAAAAGCAGCTGTTTTTTTCTCTATCTGCTGTTCCAATAGAGACTGAATTTGTGAGGATTCTGGGTAGCTGGGGGGGGGGGCCCACAGTGTAGGCCTCTTAATGTCCATTTTGCTAGATTCCTGTTGGTTGAGCAGAGTCATTAGTATATTAGGAAGCTACTACCATGCCTAATTTATATGTTTGGTGCGGGTCCAACACAGCACACCGGGAATCGAACTCTGCTCTCTGTGTATGCCTAAGCAGACGCTTAGTCCACTGAGCTATCTGGCTGGCCCATAAGTACTTTTTTTGACGTTGTTATATACATAACCTGTCACCTGTGACTATATCTGAAGCCTTACCACCCCCTATCTAATTGTCTCAGTTACTATGCCGTCATTGCTGGGACAAATAACTGATACTCTAAATGAAGGAAAGAAAGTGTTGTGTAGGTCATAATTACTGGAGGTTTCAGTCCATACTCAGCTGGCTCCAAGGCAGAGTGGCACATAGTACAGGGCAGCCATTCATGGTGGCAGCAGAGAGCAAGAGTAAAGGGCGGAGTGTTGGCAACAGTGGCACAGAGAGCAAGTCCGTCTCCCTTACGTTGCATTCAGGCTCTCTGCCCCAGGCTGGGTGCAGCACTCACACCCATAATCCCAGCACAGGATCATGAATTAATCACAAGTCTAGAAGCTGCCCCATAACCGCAGGAGGCTTTGTCGGGGCAAAGACACAGACCCTAACACCAGTGAAGAAGATGGAAGGTCCTGCTGTTCCGTGGCAAACTGGGAAGCACAGAGAGAAGCATCTACTTTTTGTTACTTTGCATCACAGCAGGACTTTGGAGACTGGGTTTTACGTGGTTACCATGTAGAGCTCTGTCTTTTCTGTATACTGTTTTTCCTTTTCCTTTTGTGGTGCTGAGGATTAAACCGAGGTCCTCATACCGTTCTAAACTCATGCGCTACCACTGGGCTACATGAGTAGAATTTTATGCAGGATTAGTAGTACCTGTTCCTAGGGCCTCTTGAAAGAGATGTTGGGATTGAAACACATTTGGAAACAGTTTCTTATCTTTTTGTTCATCTACTCATATCCTGCATTTGTTTATGTCCTATGGCACCACTTGGAAGTGCTAATTGTGTCTGTGTAACCTGTGTTGCTTCCCACAGCCGACCCCACATCGGAAAGCAAGGAAGACCAGTGGATGGGGGTGACCGTCCAGAGCCAAGGTCCCGGGGGCAAAGTGGTGGTAAGTGTTGAGAAATGAGCTTGCATGCCTGTTGTGTGCCAGTGCTGGGCGAGGGACAGTGAACAAAACAGGGCAGCCCCGTGGGAGATACACATTTAGCAAACTTCCTGCTTTAAGCAGCGTCTGGTGTGAAAAGAAATCATTAAGAAGGCTTTATTTTTCTCCTTGAATGTTGTTACTTAATGAAGTAGTCGATTCAGAGACATTTTGTAAACATCCTAAAATTCCAGGTGGTCTAAAAAAGGCAAAACAAAAGTAGACATTGTTTCTGTCTGACTTTCTAATTTAGAATAAAGAAAGGGGGCTTTGTTAGGTGAATTGTGTTAGGTGGTTTTGAAAGTGTTTCCAGGTTGGAGTATGATGAGCTTTTTGTCATGCTTTCAAAATCTGGTTGCAGTAACAAAATTTATAGAGAAACTTGAGGAAAAAGAGAATGTTGGTGAAAAGTAAATTTTTATACTTAAGGGGTGGGTACATTGTAGGAAATTGACGTGGATGTCACGCAGTGATCCCTCACTTAGCGGAGGTTACATTGCAGATGCTCCCGCAATAAGTGAAAATCATTAAAGTAGCTACAGTTATATTTATTTTAGCACTTATGTACATTTTAAGTCTTTGTCAATCCTTCCCACACTTTTATAAGCTTTTCTAACACCTTTAAAAACACTTCTAGGGCTGGGGATGTAGCTCAGTGGCGCAGCGCCTGCCTAGTAAGCGCGAGGCCCAGAGTTCGGTTCCC
>PVKN010024707.1:0-14364 GCA_004027915.1 Capromys pilorides
GAAAATGCTTATAAGCAAGTCTGGAGGCCAAAGGAACATGACACAAACTTGGAGAACTAGTGATGGAGACAAGAGTAAAAGGAAGAAAGAAAAAATAGAAATAAGAACACCACAACAACAAACCCTAGAAACACTGTTTTCAGTTGTATAAAAACAAGAATAAATAATTATGAAAAAGAGAAAAAAGTTTAAACAAAAAAGCAAAGAAATGAAGAAAAGCAGAAAAAGATGTCCATTTTAGGGCATGTCTCTGCTATCTCCGGCTGAGAGAGGGGGCAGATAGAGCCTAGATCTGTGTTGGCTGATCCCAGCAAGCCAGCAGCAGAAATATGGCAGTGCTGATAGACCCAGTAAGCCCGGGCCTTGGTTCCACTGTAGTTAAGGCTGCTTCTGCTTTCTGGGTGTGAGGCCGGGCCCTGAGTTCTTCAGCCCATAGCACTGAGTGACTCCTGCCAGCTTGGACTCAGCTCCCCTATCTCCGGCTGGCTTGAACTTGGTTGCACCTCACCCTGACACTTGGAGCTACTATAGGGAGCCAACTGGAAGCTGCTCTGAATTCTGACTTCTATTGGCCCATTTCCAAGATGGCTACCAGCTAATCGCCTTGAGGGGGAAGGAGGGCTCTGAACCAAGGAACTCACTAGCCACTGCAGTCTGCAGCACCCACTGTGCTGTACCACCAGTGTGTTTCCCTGTGAAGGGAGGCCTCTGGGATTGCCAGTAGTCACTGTGCCTCTGCAGGTTTGAGCCACCCCTCCTATACTGTGAGCTGGGGCTCAGGGGGAAGCACAGGTCGCCACCTCCCTTCTTTGTGTTGAGGTCTGTCTTCACTCTCCTGTGGGCTTCAGATCTCACTTTAGGTCCTTACTGGGTCCCAGGGACCCACCCCCTCCTTCTCTCTCTCTTTGCTATATTCCAGCATCTCCTTATTTCCTTTTGTAAGGTGAGCCTATCCTTAACAATCTTAGGGACTCAGAGACATTTTTATTTCCAATTTCTTCCCTTTTTATTGTTCTTTTGAGTCATTAAACAGGTTCCCAGGGTTCAAGGTCTTGCCATCTGACTACACACACACACACACATACACACACACACACACACACACACACACACACACACACTCAGGCTTGGTGAGTGAAGCTCCTGGGTGACCCACAGGGACCACTAGCAGACAGCCTCTTTGCTGGCACTGTCCAGGGCAGGAGCAGGTTACTAAGAACCACAGTGGCGTCTTGTGGTCAGAGAGCCACTTTCTCTTCTGTGTGAGTCTTAAAAGTTCAGAATGTCTGTGCACGTTTAATTTGTTCCTAACATTCATTTAAAATATAGGACATAAAAGAATATCCAAGAATGCACTGATACACAAATGCCAAGTATTACACTTGTCTGAGTATTAAAGCTTATTTTCAAGGAACAATAGTAGAAAGAA
Organism: Capromys pilorides; assembly: GCA_004027915.1. Lineage (NCBI taxonomy): Eukaryota > Metazoa > Chordata > Mammalia > Rodentia > Capromyidae > Capromys > Capromys pilorides. Next base: position 1,430 of record PVKN010024707.1, read on the forward strand.
CACAGTAGTGCTACAGAAGTGGGAATATCAGTGGGAAATACTAAAATGTAGAAATGTCTGCAAGTAATATAAGGATTTAGTTTATGATAATAATGACATTTGAGAACAGTGACACATGCTCCTGCAGCAGATAAGGTCAGTAAAATATGTGGGAAATGAGAACAGTTACATCTCAGCTTCATCCCATGCACACAGATGAACCACAGGTCCCACGGGGCGGCCTTTCCAGAAGGTGTCTCCATGCCTGATGGTGCCAGGCTGCAGTGCCAGCCCTCTTCTGTGGAGGCATCTGGGATACGCCCCTTCCAGATCGAACTGGGGGTGGGGCCCTATTGTTAGGCTGGCCTCAGAAGGACACTGCCCCTGATGGACATCGTCTTGGGCCATGCCTCCCTCTCAGATAGTGGGGTGTGTGTGGGGGCTGATCAAAGGAAATACAAAGCCATGAGAGGTAGCAACCACAGGTCCACTGGGCTGTGCTGGAGGTGTAGGGCAGGCTCCCTCCAGCAGGGGTCTGCCTGGAGGCTACTAGACACCCTGGTCACCATCCGGGTACAGAAGGCCAAGGGAACTGAGGGAGAGAGGGAAATAGAGAGCGGCCTACGTGTCTACGTGAGGGTACTAAGCAGTGTGGAGGAGAGTCAGAGCCCAAGGCTCTGTGGAGCATACAGCCCTGTGTCCTGCCTTATCAGCACATAACAGCTGTCACGTGAGGTATAGGGGCGAACAAAGTGGGCAGCCTCCAAATGGCTAAAATTTCACTTGTTAGAGCTTTTTTTTTTTTTTCTTTTTTAATAATAGCTTGGGTGGAATTTTGAATTTGGTGCTGGAAGGCTTTTGAGCTAATGTGTCTCAGCCTATGAGGAAGAAATAACCTTGAGGCATTACACACAGCCTGTATGTAGTCATCCCCTTTTAATTGCTACGGCAAAGTATTGGAGGCTGGATATTTAATAAAGAAGTTTAGCTAGCTCACAGCTTTGGAGGTCCCAGGTTGGGTGGCCCTGGTGGCTTGGCCTCTGACAGGCACCTCGCCATGGATAACATCACAATGAGGAGAACATGAGCTAAAGTGATGACAAAGCAGGAAGCTGGAGATTCAGGGGCAGGCCTCCTTGCCTTATATTTTCTCATAGGAACAAAACTGTTTCTTGAGAAGTACACCAGTCTCTTCAAAGGGTGGTGCTCCAATGCCCTGGCTGTCTTCCAGGAGAAAGGCCTTTTTAGACCTGGAAGGAAATGTGGCTGCTCATGGAGCCAAGCTTCCCAGGCATGAGCCTTTGGGGGCGATGCACAAGCTGTATGATTTATGAGACACGGCCCTCTTGCCAGAGGAGCTGTGGAAGCACAAGCGCAGGGTGCTGCCTGGTGAGTGTAACATGAGCCCCTGCCCGGCCCACAGGGGTACTGAGTGTGTCTGTGGCTTCCTGAATTGCCAGCTCCCAGTGGGGGCCCCTGACTTCTGTGACATTCTGCTAGCTCCACATTAGCAGATTCCAATATAAGCCTTTCCTTCCGGGGTCGCCACAGCCTACAGAGGGGCTCTGAGCTTGCTTTCCATTTGGAATCATCTGGTCCCACTCCAATAATTCTGATGTAATCAATCTACTCCAGGGCAGTAATTCTCCCCACAAGACTCTGAGGCCAGCAGCAACAGCTGCAGTAACAACATCGCTAGCTAGAAATACCAGTCCTGAGGCCCCAGATGTATTGAACCAGAAACTCTGGACAAAAAAGCCAGCAGTCTGCAGTAATGAGCCCTCCAGTGACTCTGATACCTACAAAAACCTAAGCACAGCTGGTCCAGAGCAAGACCCAGAGGTCAGGGCTTGTACCAGCCCCTATGGATCCTAGCATTGCAGTCTGGATAGAGATCATTGTCCTAGGACCATGTTGCTGAACATTTTAGCGCTTTTGAAGACATGAGTAGCCTGCTGTAGCACTTGTGCCATAGCTTCCCCTTCCCAGCACAGTGGTGGCCTAGGCCAATGGTCCCAAGACTTGTGCAAGTTAGACCATTTGCAGTAGGGGAGGTGCCAGTAGTGATGCACTGATGATATCAGAACATGGAAACCTTGATCTGTTCCAGTTCTCCTGGAAGGTCACTGATCTTTTTCTGACCACCAGGGGAGTGTCAAGGAGAGCCCTGGCTGGGAAGCAGTGTGTAACCCCCTCCACCAGAAGGTGCATGGCCAGTCCAGTGGACGGGAGGATATGCTGGTGCTCATTACTGGGAGGGAGTGAGCAGTGGCTGCCAACCTAACACATGCCCCTTGCACCACGGCACGCATCCTCAGTCAGTCTTGCCCACACAGTCTGCAGCTCTTCTCTGCTCCTCTCTGCCTGCCACTCAAGATTTGCCAAGAGACCCTCTTGCCTGGCAGCCATGCTGCTGGGAGCTGGGGCCTCCGCAGCTGTCTTGCCTGCATGTCCCCTGCTCCCACCATGTGATGGGTCCTTCTAAGGTGGTAGGAAGATGATATGGGAGATAGGGAGGCAGCTCTGCCCAGGGCTCCATTCCCATGGGAAGTGCCGTGGAGGAGCTGAAGAGTGAAGAAGACTGTAGGCTGAGCCTCCTGCCCCAAGGACAGTGAGGCCCGAGTGAGAGAGGAGTTGGGGGCATGCACAGGATGGGACTTACATACTGAGGCTGCCGAGCAACCCCATCCTCCCCCCTCCCCATGCTCCACATGCAGGACCCGGATGTGTTGGGTGGGTCAGTTTCTTAGCACAGCACCGACTTGCAGGGCAACAGCTGGCAGGAGCAAGCAATCTCACTGGTTGTGCATTGCTCTCTAATTAATCAATGGTGAAGGTGATTGACAGAATTTATTGAGCTCTTCTATGCCAGGCATTCTTCCAAGTGCTTTCAAGACAGTAGTACCTAATTTCAGGTGCTTCAGAGACCCAGTGAGGGTCCCCATGCACAGCCTCCATTGACAACTCTCTCTGCGGATGCTGTGGATATCCCTATCCCAAGCCAGGAGAAGTCCTTTCCCTAACTATGATAGCCAGGGCAGGTGGGCCCAGTATACCTACACAGTTAAGCAGAAAGTCTGCAGCTCGTTAGCAGGCAGAGGCTGTATGCATGTGTGGGCTTGCCCTGCCTGTCTGCATAAGCAGCCCTCTTATTACCCTTACTGAGTGAGTCTGTGGACCTCAGCTCCCTGTATGGCTCCCTCTTATGCCACAGTGTAGGTCCTAACAAAGCCTCTTTTGATGGTTTTATTTTGCCCATTTGTGATTTCTGTCTTAAGTACAGCAGGTGGAGGTGGATGCACTAAAAGCTCCTAACACCGGAGGCTGCTGGCACTGAGTGCAGTCAGCAACTGGGACTGGGCTGCTAGCAGTTACAGAGAGATGGAGAACAACGGGAAGCTGCTGGCTCTGGCTGCTGAAAGTGTTCTAAGCTCTTCCTGTTGGAGGAAATCCAGAGTGCTATTGGTATCTGTCACTCTAGTACCTAGGAGGACAATTAGGAGCGCTGCTAACACAAAGAGCTGAGGCCTACTGACACTCAAGGCTGAGTACTGCTAACAGCTGGCTCTTAAGATGGGAAGTGCTGATATTCAAAGCTCAGAGCAGCCCACATGGAAAGAGCTACTCTTCCTATCCATATTTTCACTCTAAATGGAGCAAAAGAACCCTTAGTTACCTGGTCATACTTTCATGTCATGTGTCACTAAATATGCATATGAAGTGGGGACTTGTGGCTTAGTTCTAAAATGTCCTCTAGAAGGCTCATGCCAGTGGGGGCTGGTGGCCACACTGGCATTGGGACTTAGAAGGGTGTTGTTCCCGGCCCCTGACTTCTCCTGTACCTCCCAGTTGCCATGCGGTGAACACCTTTCCTCTGCCATGTTGCTCTCCCACATTGCTTCTGCCTTGGAGCCATGGGCCATGGAGAGAATCCATCAAAGCCTAAGCTCAAACCTCCCCTCTTTTAAGTTGTAGACATCAGGTGTTTTGTCTCAGTGATGGGAAAGTGACTCATAGGGGGCTTTATTCACCCTTATGTGACAGACAAAGGAACAGAGGCATAGAGAGGTCAAGCAGCTTGCCCAAAGACACGCAGAGAACAAGGGTCCATAGGCTCACCCTGCCTGCCATGCCAACGCAGGTTGATAGAAGAGGGTCCCTAAGGCCCATGTTATTGGGTCCTCCGTCAGGCTCTGGTCCGTCCATCCTCATCAGTGGAGGTTGCACTAGGAGACAGAACCATGCCAGTTATTTGAACAGAGAGTATGTCATATAAAGAATTGTTCACAAGCATAGAATTGTGACTAAAAGGGGGTAAAACTCCTCTAGAGTATCACAGAGGTAGGAAGCAGTGGGAAGAAAGTGAAAAGAGTGGAACAACTAGAACCTAAGGTTTGGACAAGAGCTCCAGGGTGCACGAACTGCCACTGCCCACTGGAAGTGCTGTCTGGGGCTCGAGTGTCTCCACTGGGTGGGGGCAGAGGGATGGGAAAACTGGCAGGGTGAGTTCATCCACTGGTGGAAGAATCTGCCTCTGTGGAGGTGAAAAAGTTTGACCCCCAACTTGGAAGGCCAAATATGCAAAAGGAGCAGATCCTGCTCCCTCCTCAGGCCTCCCCCTCTAGTGCTAGACTTCAGCAGGAAGAGGCAGGAATGAACGGGGCTGGCAGAACCCTGACCTCGAGCTGAGGTAGAAGCAAGCTTGGAGCTGAGGAACGTTGCTTCATAGCAGCACATCCTCCATGGCCAAGGTCGAGCCTTGTCTCATACTTCTCACGCCTTTCCTCTCTGCACGATTTGCTGGCTGTTCTGCTGTGCTTCAGGATCACACGTAGCCATTGCTCCTCTTCCGTGGGCTGCAGAGGGCCGGCGTCTCCATGCTGAAGCAGCAGTGCACACATGTTGTGTCCTCTACAAACAGACAGGAGACCCAGAAGGACTCATCCCCATGCCTGCCAACCCCATTCTACTCGCTGTGTGAGACCAGCACTCAACAAGGTCCTTCCTAGAGACCCTCTTGGCCAGGGAAGGCAGGGAGGAAGCCCAGGGCCAACTTTCCTTCTGTCCCTTCTGACCCTTTCCATCTCTCTTCTGTTGGTGGTGCTCTCCTGAGCTCAGGCACCCGTACCCTGCAGAGTATGACCTTTCCAGAAATGAGTGATTTGATTTCTCAGGAGGGGACTGCACCTAAGGTAGGCTTCAGCAACATCAAAGCAGCACACCCATTCATTCTCTGCCTGAGAGTTCTCTCAGCTTCCATGTTCCAAAAAGCTCACAGTAAAATTAACTCTGAAGTTACTGAGCTGAGAAATGTACAATTACTGCCTTGTTGGTGCAATAAAATAAAAAGGACTGCTTGGGATTTAATTGGCATCCAACAACCTGTGATGGTATGTTAATTAGACATCAATTATGGCAGAGCACTAATTGACATTTGGTAAGTATTCCAACTGATAACCAGTGTTTGCTCTGTTGGATGAAGTGCCGTGGTGGGCTGTGTGTCATGGCTGGGAGGGGCTCCTTCATGCCTGCAGCCTCTGGGTGGCAGGGCTGTCTCTGATGTTTGACTCCAACTTGGGAAACACCTCCAAGGGTCAAGCAAGTGGGTGTCATGGAGAGAAGAGGTCCCCCCCTGATGAAGCTGGACTCCCTTTAGATGTGAGAAGATCTTCTTTTTCTCTGTCCTCCCTTCTCAGGTTGCTCAGCCACAGATGTGAGCCAAAGGCCAGAGTGTAAGCTGTCTGCATGCAGCGCTGGCTCCATCACTTTCTGCTGAGTTCTGACTCTGAGTTTTGGTTTTCCTTCCCCTGCAATATGGATCTTGACAGAGTCTCAGAGCTTTTTTTTTTTTTTTTTTTTTTAAGATAAGGTCTCACTGTGTAGTGCAGGCTGGCCTTCAACTCACTGTATAGGCCAAGCTGGCCTCAAACTTATAGTGATCCTCTTGTCTCAGCATCTCCAGTGCTGGGAATACAGATATGTGTTACCATACCCAGCTTCAGGATTGTTGATAGGGCTGGCTCCAGTTCTGGGCATGAGCAAGAGCTGAGTTTCTTCCAGTCTGCTGTTCTCTGTCCTCTCCTCTTCCTCCTGTGCTCTGGCTTTGTTCTCTGTGGTGCATGGCCCTGACACCTGCCCAGCCCTGCAGCTGAACCAAGACCAAGTCTTGTCTGCATCAGTATCTCCTTGATTGGAGATTTAAATGATGTTCTTGCCATTTGTTAACTGTGTAACATTCATTCAATTCCCTTTGTTTTTTCTCTTCTGCATTATGAGGTTAATAACAGTGCGGTCAGCCCTTCGTAACTGAACACATTTACAGATCCAACCAACCTTGAAGGTATTTAGGAAAAACTGTTTCTATACCAAACATGTACAGATTCTTTTCTTTCTTTCTTTCTTTCTTTCTTTCTTTCTTTCTTTCTTTCTTTCCTTCCTTCCTTCCTTGTTTCTTTTTTTTTTTTAAATACGTGATCTCACTATGTAGTTCAGGTTAACTTTGAACTCACTATGCAGCTGGCCTCACACTCATGGTGATCCTACTGCCTTAGCCTCCCAGGTCCTCGGTCCTGGGGCTACAGGCATGCATCACCATACTTGACTCATTTCCCTTAAACAATACAGAACAACAACTGCCTATGTTGTGTCAGGTATTATAAATTATCCAGAGATAACATAAAATACACAGGAGGAAGTGCATAAGTTATGTGCAAACATTGTGCTGTTTATATAAGGGGCGTGAGCAGCTTCAGCCTTTGATGTCCGTAGGGTCTTGGCACTAGTCCCCCTGGGTACAGAGAGGTGACTCTGTTTACCTCTAGTGTTAGTGCACACACTCAGGATTCCGCCCATGCTTGGCGGTTGCTCAGGACATGTAGGCTGTCGCAGTCGTCAGTCTTCTGGGGTGAAGCCACCAAACTAGATTCTCAGCTGAGCAATTGTTTCTCAGTAACCAACTCTGGCATATATTCAGGCCTCCAGCGTCCCTGATTTCCAGGAGGCAGGCTGCCAAGTGGCCTCATTCCATCTTCTTTCCCATATTCTCTTGAGGACCACTGGGTCATTACAAACAGATCCTGGCTGCAGCTGCATAAGAAGCATGTGTGTGTGTGTGTGTGTGTGTGTTTATGGATGCATATGCATGGGCATACTGGTGTAGACATTGATTAAGAGTCAGGGAGTACTAGTTCTCTTACAGTATAAAAATGTGACTCCTTCTTTGCTCTCTCTTGGTATTCTGTTCTAAAATATTACTGGGAAACCTGGATTGCTCATGGATCTAGGTCAGCTCAATGAGAACTAATTTATCGAATGGCTAATTTGCTAAAAGTCAGTGCGCCAGGACTTAATTTGCTGGAAGTCAATTTGTTGACTCATCAGATTCCTGCATGGCCAAGTCTCAGAGAACCGTTCAAAGACTTGGCTGTGTTTAGGAATGGTGGCCGCTGCTGTTTGGCTGGCAGAGCAAGAAGCACCTGTATCAGTAAGAAGGGAAGGGAAGAGCAAGGGACATGTCTGAAAAGGTAAAGGACAGGAGGCTATACTCAGAAAGAGCCAGGCATTCATAGTAAAATGGTGGCCAACTCAGAAGCACTCTGCCTTCTGATAGTGTCTTAATCACTTTCATCATGTGTGGGACACAGTACCCGACATCTACACCTTAATGGAGGCAAGGCTTATCTTGGCTCACAGTTTCAGAAGTTTCAGCCCAGGGTTGCCTGGCTCAGACACAGAAATGGCATGCTTGAAAGGCGGGCCTAGGGCAGAGGAAATTGATCTCAGCATGACCACTATTAGCAGGGAGTGAAGGAGAAGCCAGGAAGAAGCAGGTACACCATCCAGGGTGAAGCAGCTTCCAGTGTGTCAGTGATAGCCCACCCATGAGTCTGTCACCCTCCAAGAGCCTGGCCTCTGAATCCATAAGACTTTTAACTCTAGAATAAACGATAACATTGACACAATAAGGATTGCCTATTGAACTTTGTGGCTGCTTTTTGGTTGTAAGAAAGTGATAGTAAAACTGAAACAGAAATGAATTCTCAATAGTGAGACAACTCAGTCATTTACACATTGACTTTGGCAAACTGAGTCATCAAATCAGACTGTTTCCTTTCACAATATAGCCTTAGCCTCAGCTGTACTGATAGAGAACTGGGAAAGGACCATTGAGAAAGGCTACACATCTGGCCCTAGAAGACAGGGGCTGGTGGTGATATTTGTCTGGTATCTTCATTTCACTCAGGACTGTGGGAGTAAAAACAGGAAGAAGGGGACCCAACTGCATGGGGCTGGGAGGTTGTGGTGTTGGTGACTGATTCAGGTGGTTCTCTGCTCCAGAAGCCATGCTTAGAACCATCTGCAAAGTTGGATATTGCCAAGTGAGGAACTTGAGGAAGTTTAGAGTAGTTGACCTAGGTACCATAGTTCTGGGTCAAGATCCCTCTTTGACCTCAGATCTTCTAATTAGGAGCAAAATGAAATTGGCAGAGGACGAGAATAGATCCCAGATCTCAGGGTGAAGTAGGGACTTCAGTCATTAAAAAATTATCCTTTACCCATAGCATTAAAAATGAACATTAGCTGACATGTTGAGCATTGATTATGCCCCAGAACCATGTTAAACACATACGCACATTAGCTCATTTAGTTGTAACAGCAACTCTAAAATGATTCCCGTTTTAATTCACAAAGAACTGAAGCTGAGAGACATTAAGATGTTTGCAAAATAACACAGAGTTTGAGAGAGTTGGTGATGTTTTTATTGCTGTTGTGGCTCTAGGTCTATGCTCTTGACCTAAACCTTGTCTTGTCCTTGGGTTCTGGGTTGAGTATTGTATTAGCGTCTGTGAATGCAAAAAGTAGGACCTCCTTGCTCTTCTGCAGAGCTGTCACATGCAGTCCCATGCAGCTGCCACATCTCATGCTGGTGGATCCTTCCAGGTATTGCACAGAAGGGCTTGGACCTTGGAAGGGTCTTAGCATGTGTTATGTACCTGCAGCAGACAGAACTAGTATCCCACACTGTGTCTGGTTAGCATCCAACTACCCCAACTTACTGGAGATTTCTCTTCTATCAAGTGTTCTACACAAAATAAGGCTATGCTGGGAAATTCTCCAGAAAGAATCCTGGTTAGCTAAAGAGCTACCTAAAGGCAAAGGTTAAATTCTACTACATATGACTTTATGTCTAGTTGCAGAAATGAGGACTGTTATTTTTAAACTAATTTTTCAAAATGTGATAAGCATTTGTTACATACCAACCAAAATTTCCTCTTATTTTCTCCTGACTAGTTTGTCATGTGTATTAGTTGAAGTTATCTTTATAGTGTTATTTTTAAATTATTCAGGAGAGCAAAAGGAATGAATGACTAAATGAAATGAAGAATAAGTATCACACAGGTATGGGTATTATAGCTAATGAACTTCAAATCTGCCTTTTTTTTTGGGATGGGGAGTAAGACCTGAAGTAACTAATTGTGTTATGTTAGAAAGAAGTATGTTTTTATCTATCTATATCTATCTATCTATCTATCTATCTATCTATCTATCTATCTATCTATTTATTTTGTGGCACCAGGGTTCAAATTCATGACCTTGCACTTGCCAGGCAGGCACTTGTGCCACCAGCTATCTCCCCAGCCCCTAGAAATATGTTTTTAGAGAAGGTTTATTTTTTGTTTTTGATGCTGAGGACCAAACCCAGGGTTTCCAGCTTGCTAGGCAAGCATTCTACTACTGAACCAAATCCCCAGCTCCAAGAAGTATGTTTTTAATCATGAGTTTACAAATGGACATCTTATCTTTGCTATGTCATATATTTACCTAGTTATCCTTCATTATTCATCCTTTTACATTATGTCATATAGTATGTTAAGATGTTGAACCTTTCCACTCAATTCACCATAAACAAATATATACCAATATATAGAAGCAAAGGGGGATGGGCATTGCATGGCAAGAATAAAGATGAAATAAGGTGAAATATTTAAGAACACTTTTGTTTGTCTCTGCTTTAGAGAAGACAAATACATTTTCTAGGATAGCTTCATTATTTTGTGTGAGAATATTGTTGTGATTAGAAAGATTAAATGTAGAAGAACATCATATTTTGATGTTGGAAAATTAAAGGGATAATTTGCAACACAGACTTCTTAATCTTTCTGGGCATACAGAGTACTGAGCATATTTACTGTGCTTGAATTTTCTACTTTATATGTGTTGGTGATTGGAGAAGATCATCTCCTAAGTGGAAATTTCTCAGCTGCACATCTTCCCTGTGAGTGGTACCTGGGCTTTTGACCTTGACTTTGCCAATCAGTTATATACTTTTCCAGATTTACAACTAGAAGCTAAATGCATATAAATATTTACAGAAACATTATGGCATAATTTAAGGCAGCTGCACAAAGTGTGCGAAGGCAGATTTTCTAGTTATTACGTGTAAAATTTTATATTCAGCATTTGATGTTTTTTATGGTGGTGTCTGGAGGCCTCCAAAGTCTCATGCAGTCAAGGGGAGGTGGGTTCCTATGAGGTGACTAAATCTAGAGTTTGTGATTAATTTTTGGTGCAATATTAGGATTGATGGTGCTGGAACTAAGGGTGGGTGATTGCTGGACCAGTCCTCTGATTAGATTAGAATCACTCTAATATTATCAATCTGGATAAGAATAAAGGGGCAGAAAGGGACTTGTATTCTGCTTTTCTTTTCTTTTGTTGGTTTTGCTGCCTTACACTACTGTGAATGGTTGCCACGCTATCATGGGTTACCCTGCCTTGGAGCCAGCTGATATGTGTTGAAACCTCTACAACTTGTGAGCAAAGAAGGAACAGGAGAATAGAAAAGGTGGCCTGGTGTCATCACAGGAAGCATCATGTAGATATATTGTATGTAGAACTAACTGTAAATATATATATATAAAATCATATTCAAGCACTGTAAACTATAAATATCTCCCTTGTCAGCCTTGTTTCTCAAAATAATCACCATTAACACTATTTTATGTATATTTCTAAAACTTTATGTAAATGTAAATATTATATAATTAAAGTCTATTAATAGATGTAAATAAACATTGTATCTTTTCCTTCTTTAGTATGTGTGAAAATTTTTACCATTTTTTTTACTAATTTCAGAAACACGAATTATAACTCTTTTTATGTCAGTATATATATATATATATATATATATATATATATATATATATATAGTTGTTTTAGAGTGATTGAGTTCTATTTCATTGTGTGGATGCATTGAACCTAATCTTATTTAAGTATAGATAAGAGGTACAACTGCTGTAGCTGATGTCGATGGTGCTTGGCCAACCTGCTGAAGATTAAATATATTCTGGTGGGTATAAGTGAAGTTTCATTGAGTTTTTTGTTTTTTTGGTATTTAGGGAGGGGTCTACAGGGTGTTCAGGGTGTCGCTACCAGATTAGACTCATAGTGATCCAGCCATTTACAGCCTCCCAAGAGCTGGGATTACAAGCACGCACCACCATGCCCAATCTCAACTGCTGTCTCAGTGTGCCTCGGGGGTGAGGCTGGCATGGCAGGACTGGGGATCCAACCCCCGGACCCTGTACCTCCTCACATCATTGTGGTTTTAATGTATACCTTCTTAATTACTAATAAAGTTGAGGATATTTTCATGTACTCATTGGTCCACACTTTATTGTAAAGTGCCTGTTCAAGGGCCCCTCAATTTTCTATTTCATTGCCTATGTTATTATTAAATTACAGTCAATCTTTATAGATTCTGCTTTCAAGCCATTTTAAGGTTATATATGTGTACTGGAAAAGTTCGTTCTCTGTGTTGTTTTTGCTTCTCTTAATGTTATGTTTTTGAATTGAGAGAATCATCAGCTTTAATGAGTGCTCATTCAGCAATTAATTCCTTTACAGTTAGTGCCTTTGGGTCATATTTAGTTAATGTCTTCATCTCAATTTTGAGAATAAAGAAATTGTCTTATATTATCCTGTACAGTCTTGTTTTATGCTATGTGATGGCAAAAGTTGGAACCAGAGATCCCCCTAAAAGTACCACAGCCATCCTCAGCAACAATGAGGTCCTGAGCTGCTCCAACAATTAAGAAAGCTGAGTTTGAGGTTTTGGTGAATGGTGAAAATAGTGGGTAAATTCAATTTTTTTTTCCCAAATGTTTATCTAGTTGACTTAACGCCATATTTACTAAACACCATCTTTTTCTAAAGATTTTAAATTGGTTAATTTGATGTTGGTAATCAAGCCTAGGACTCTATACCTGCTAAGTAAGTGTTTCCCTGTTGAGCTACAATCAAGCCCCTAAATATATTTATTTTTGTTTTTTATTTGTTTGCTTTAGGTTTTTAAGACAGGATCTAGCTATGAAATATAGATTGACTTTGAACTCAACTATGTAGCCCAGGCTGTCCTCAAACTTATGATAGCTTTCTTGCCTCAGCCTCCTGAGTGCTAGGATTATAGACGTGCAGCACCATACCTAGGTTCTACATTTATTTTTTTAATGATACATAAAAATATAAAATAACTGGTGTTTGTGAGACACTGTGTGATGTTTTGATTACTACAGCTTTGTAGTTTTTTTTTAAAATTAAATAGTTGCTATGGCTTGTGTCTAGATGTCCCCATGAAGCCTCATGCATTCATAGTTGGTCATTTTTTAGAGGTGGCTAGATCTGGAGGGTGTGTGTGTGTGTGTGTGTGTGTGTGTGTGTGTGTGTGTGTGTCACTGGTATTGATTCGTGGTACAGTACGTGGCTCAAGAGTACTAGGATTAAGGGTGTGAATGCTGCCCAGTCCTGAGTAATCTGGATAAGATAAAAGGGACAAAAAGATGCAGTTAAGGTCTCTTGTTGCTCTGCTAAAACCTTTTGTCCACAAAATTGATTATTCCACCAATTGTCTACCAATTGACATATTCTTTGGATTAATTGGATACTGGTGTACAGTA
>PVKN010024708.1:0-14354 GCA_004027915.1 Capromys pilorides
TTCCTTTCCTTTCCTTTCCTTTCCTTTCATCATGAGTTGAACTCAGGACCTTATACTTGCCAGGCAGGTGCTGTGCTGCTGAGCTACATCCCCAGCCCAAGGTATTTCTTTTATGACCTTTCTGGCTGTTCTTGGGAGCAGAGTGTTCTGAAATGAATAACTCTGGTCCTAACCATGTTCTCTCTCCCCCTTGAGAGGAGACTACTCCAAGCACACTGTGAGTTAAGTGAACCTTTCTTCTTCATAAAGTTAGCTGCTGACAGATATTTCATTATAATCACGAAAAGCTGACCAATACAGTGGCCATCAGGTCCAATTGGTCTATAGCGTGGTTAACTCCTGTTATTTATTTATTTATTTATAATTTAGGGAAGGGTCTACAGGGTGTTCAGGGTCTCACTGCTAGGTTGGACTCATAGTGATCTGCCACCATGCCCAGTCTCAGTTACTGTCTCAGCACTTCCTGGGGGGCAAGGCTGCTGATCCTCAGCAGACCTGGGGATCAAACCCCTGCTTGCAGGCATTTTAATCCACTGAGCTATTTGCCTGGCCCAACTTCTGTTTCTTTATTTTTTAAAAATTTTATTTGCATTTATTTTATGCTTAATTTCTGTGCCATAAGTTTTTGTTTCTTCAGTTTCTTCTGGGATCTTTTTCTTCTGTGCAACCTCCTCCTCTGGTTTAGGAACAATTTGTTCCTTTTCAGTAAGGATCATCTCAATATGGCAGGGAGAGTTCATGTACGGGTTAATCTGGCCATGAGCTCTATGAGTACAGTGGTGCATCTTGGGTGTTTGTTCACCTGGATGTATTCAATAACCAGAGAATCTACATCTAAACCCTGAAGTTTAGCATTACTTTCTGCATTTTTAAGCATGTGCAGCAAAAACTCAGCACTCATTTTGGGCCACTGACCCTGTGTCCAGCCCCACTGTTTGGCCTGGGCACACCTACCAACTCCACCATTGTAACGTCGGAATGGCACACACTATTTCTTTAATGTGACATCCTTCAGATAGTTGGTGGCATTTTGGATGTGCATACCCCTGATGGCCTGGGCAGTTTCACGTGTGTTCTTAAAGTAAATGCGAAGATTTGAGCCTTTTGATTTGCATGATGTTGTGGGATTTTCTGGGTTGAGAGAGTAGTGAACCATTTTCGTAGGATACCTTAGGTCGCTCACAGGAAGCTGTTTCTTTATTGACCTTCTGTCTGGTTGTTTTCTCACAGGCTTGTATATTTTATATTTAACTAATTAATTAATTAATTTATTTATTTTTGGATGTCTCAGGTTGCCTTCATGATAGGTCTGGGGATTGAACCACTGTCCCCTGTGTCTGACTTGGATCGCCCTTGCAGGCACTTAAACCACTGAGTTAACCTGAAGGCCCCCTAGGTTTGTATATTTTTTTAATTTTTTATTTTTGAACCTTATTTATTTATTTATTTATGTATGTATGTATGTATGTATGTATGTATGTATGTTATGGCTGGCTCAGCCTGCCCTGGAGGCAGGGCTAGTGTAGCATGTGGTACCAGGGATTGAACTACGGTCCCTGCGGTTGCCTAAGCTTGCCTAAGCAAGTGTTTTAGACCGTTGAGCTATCTCCCTGGCCCGAGGTTTGTATATTTTATTTATTTATTTATTTTGTCTTTTTGAGACAGGGTCTCACTATGCAGTTCATGCTGGCCTTGAACTCATTTTTGTAGCCTAGGTTGGTCTTAAACTTGCACTGATCCTGCTGCCTCAGCCCCCCAAGTGCTGGGATTATAGGCATGTGCCATCACACTCAGCTTTGTATATTTTAAATACAGAAAATTTTTTTTTTTTTTTTGGCCAACTCAGCCCACCCTGAGGGTGGGGCTGGCACAGCTTGCCTAAGCAGGTGCTTTAGAAATACACAATGTTTAGATTCCACCAAACATACATTTAAAATAGTGCCTTAATAGTTTTCTTTTGTTGTTGTTGTTGTTGTCTTTTTGGGACAGGGTCTCACTATCCAGCTCAGGCTGGCCTTGAGCTCACTTCGTAGCCCAGGCTGGTCTCGAACTCTCAACAATCTTCCTGCCTCAGCTTCCTAAGTGCTGGGTTTACAGGTGTGTGCCATTTGCCCAGCAACAATAGTTGTATTTTGAAATCTTGCAATGTCTAAAGTGTTTCAGAGGGGCCAGAGAGATAGCTCCGTGGCACAAGTGCCTGCCTGGCAAGTGCAAGGTCGTGAGTTTGAACCCCAGTCCCACAAAAAAAAAGAAAAGAAAAATGTGAAAAACATCACATAATTTTAAAAAATTTCTTTAGGAGTACAGGGTTGCTGCAATGTAGGGTGCCTGCTACCTAGGGAAGCTTCCTAGAGGAAGAATGAACTGAGATGGAATAGAAAGTGGTGGGGCAGGCCCAGGGGACAACAGGAGGGAAGAGGGACACAACGCTGCTTTGAAGACGGAGCAGGGTGACAGTGGGTGTCAGGGCCACGGAGTGCTAAAGGGGGCGGATCCTTGTGTTGTCAGCATTTATTTCTGTTACAAAATACTTGAGACAGTTAACTTATAAAGAGGAAAGTTTCACTTTGGCTCATGGTTTGCAAGGTAGCAGGCAAATTCATTGTTTTGGGGCCTGTGATGAGGCAGCACTGCATAAAACGCACGGGTAGGCTAAGCTGCTCCACTGCTGGGTGCGGTGACGCACTCTGGCAAGCCCAGCTACTCAGGAGGCTGAGGCAGGAAGACGAGAAGTTTAAAGCCAGCCTAGGTGACTTAGTAAGACCCTGTCTAAATAAATGAATACATAGTTATATTTTTAAAAAGGGCTAGAAAGCCTGGGGACATAGCTCAGTGACAGAGGGGGCTCCTGGATTCAGTCCCCAGTCCTGAAGCAAAGCAAAAAGTCTTGTTCAATTTATGAGAAGAACACAAAGAAAATGAAGAGGAAGGGACTGAGGTGCTACAATCCCCATTGAAGGCCATGCCTAAAGCCTCCCATGAAGCTCTACCTCTTGAAGCTCCCACCAAGCTGGAAACCCATTCCTTCACTCAGGGTCTGTGGGGGAACATTCTAGATCCAAAACATGGCAACCCTTGAAGCCCAAGGCCAGGGGAATCTCATGGGACTCCCATAGGCAATA
The DNA here is from genome assembly GCA_004027915.1 of Capromys pilorides. Taxonomy (NCBI): domain Eukaryota; kingdom Metazoa; phylum Chordata; class Mammalia; order Rodentia; family Capromyidae; genus Capromys; species Capromys pilorides. Next base: position 3,123 of record PVKN010024708.1, read on the forward strand.
GGCAATTCAAGATAGAGCTGAGCTTCCGGCCCCTCCTTTCCAGCAATCAGCTCCTCTGTCACTTGCCAAACTTCCACTCCTCACTCACTTCCTGTCCCCCTGGTGGTAGGGGAAGAAGAACTGTTATCTCTGTACCTGCAACCAGGGAGAAAGGCTCTCAAGGGAGTGAAGGACAATTCAACTACTCCTCCGGAGATGAAGGGCTGGATCCCTTCCCAGGGTAGGAGTCCAGCTCCTCCATGTCATCAAGACTTTAGTGACAGAAAATAGGTGCATGAGGCAGGCATGGTGGCACGCGCCTGTAATCCCAGCACTTGGGAGGCTGAGGCAGGAGGATCAGTGTGAGTCTGAGACCAGCCTGGGCTATAAAAGTGAGCTCAAGGCCAGCCTGAGCTGCATAGCGAGACCCTGTCTCAAAAAGACAACAACAACAACAACAACAACAACAACAACAAATAGGTGCATGTGTGTGACCCAATAAGAAGCCTGGGCATTTTGAAATTTGGAAGCGGCTGGAGAACTTTAATGGCAATCATGGCCTCAGTATCAGGGCTTGGAGCCAGCGATCCCACAGGAGCAGAAGCAGCCATTATGAGGTCAAGTGACTCAGCCAGAGGCTTCCCTGGGGACTGCTGGGTGAGAAAAATAGGGCTTAGAGCCAGGGCAAGCGTCCGTGAGCAGCAGGGGAGTGGGGATTTCTAGTAAGCTGTGCCTAGAGACCCATCACCCATCTGTAGACTTGTCATTTTTTAGAGTGACACGCTGGGTTCTTGTATCACATGAAGGTCTAAAGAACCTAGAACCAAGCCAGGTGTATCAGTGCACACCTCTAATCCCAGCACTCTGAGAGGCTGAGGCAGGAGGATCTCACAGATTAGAATCCAGCTTCGGTGAACATCTGATATAACTCAGTGTGAAGGCTCTGGGTTCAAAATTTTTTTCTTTTTTCTTTTGAGGCTGGTTCTCACAATATAGTGCAGGCTGGGCTTGAGCTAGTCAAATGATGTCCAGGCTGACCTTAAATTCATAGCGATCCTCCTGCCTCAATCTCCCTAGTGCTGGGATTGTAGGCATGAACCGCTGTGACGGGCATGTGTTGGATTTTGTACTGCCTATAAATTTGGTTTTGTTTTCTGTTTATGTTCCTAGTAAACTTTCTCTCTCTCTCTCTCTCTCTCTCTCTCTCTCTCTCTCTCTCTCTCTTTCTTTCTTTCTTTCTTTCTTTCAAGTAAAGAAGGCTAGGGTGGTGGTACATGCTTGTGATCTCAGCATTTTGGAAACTGAGGTAGAATCGCTGTGAGTTTCAGAGCAGCCTGGGCTACACAGCAAGATCTAGGCCAGCTTAAACTACATGGCAAGGCCCAGTGTCTGAAAACCAAACACACCAAAATGAAACAAGCAAACAACAATCCAAGCCCAAAAGCAGAAAATAATCTTTTTTGGTGTGGAATGCTAAAATTGTAAAAATCCTGCTTGCTTTCAAGTCTTCTCAGCTCCTCTGACAAGCCTATAAGTCAGGAAGTAGCACCTGCATCTCACGGTTGACCATGTCGGGGCTCAGAGAGGTGATGCTAGTCGCTAAGCACTCACTCCTGGAGGCCAGGGGACCCGCGTCTGAGAGCCTCTCTTTTACCAACTGTAGACTGTCCAAAGAGCAGGGGCACTTTTCCATGTCTTGGCCTCCACATGACACATGAGGGCAAAGAGTGTCCCCCATTGGCCCTGGAAGGTGGGCGTGTTGCTTTTAATCATTCTACAAGAGCACTGGTACTTTATATGTTCCAGATTCAGCAGAGGCCACAGCTAAAAGAGGGAAGAGTGTCTCTTCATTTCACGGGGCTTGCCATTTAGAGGAGAGGACAGTAAGTAGCCCCAAAATCACACAAACAAGTGGCTAATTACAGACTGAGATAACCCCTCCGAGATCACATCTGCAGGACCTTTCAACAAAGCAACCTGACAGCCTTGACATATTTTTGTGTGGATCTTTGTGGTAGCAAGCTGGTGGGGAGCTGTTGAAAAGGACCGACCTGTGGGCTACACTGTGGAAGGAGCAATGGGCTGCCCTTGAGGACTAAGTGGGTCTGAGGGGCCAGAGAGAGGAAGGTGACCAGGAGACCCCATGTGTCTGGCTTGTGCACCCAGAATGATGGCTCCATTTATTGGCCCAGCATTTTTTTTTTTAAGTGTATATTTGGTTGGGGAGAGAGTATGTGGATCTTACAATTAATTTTACTTCTGGGGTGATGTCACAGCATTAGTTGTCTAATGCTGGAGGTCAGAGGGAAGAGCTGGCTTGACCGTTGGAGGCTCAGAAACATTTAGATGGTAATCCAGGCAGAGAACATGGAAGGCATGCTGAGGGATGCAGCACGGAGTGAGGGGGAAAGACGGAGTGCCCCGAAGGCACTTCCAATTTACGATGTCCACGCACAAACTCGGGTAGCCCCTCCATCTTCAGCCTGCTCTCGCCCCTTGTTCAGGGCCAGCTCCTGTCCCCTGGCTGCTCAGCATGGCAACTGGAAGCCACCCCTTACTCCGCGTGTGCCTCACCTCCCACATCTTGCCTGGCTTCAAGTCCTCCCAGTCCTACCTCCAAAGTCCGTCCAGTATCCATCCCTCCTCTCTGTTTCCACATTCATCAGGATCATGAACATCTGTCAAACTTGCAAGAGAATTTTAAAATTATTTTTCAGTGTCTGCTTTTGTCCTTTGAAAAGATCACGCGCTACACCTCAACCTTACATCCCCGCGCAGCAGCCATCGTAGTGATTTTCCAAACGAACAAATCCTGTCTCTCCTGGGCTCAGGATCGCCCAGCGGCTTCGGGGTCCCCTTGGGGTGGAAGCCAGGGTCCTCTCTCCGCGGCTCTGAGGTCCCTCTCGGCTCTCTGAGGTCCTCCGTTGTCGTCTCACTCCGTCCTCCTGGCCCTGTGAAGTAGGCTTCTGCAGTTGTCCTCCTGCAGCCTTGTCCCCTCGGTAGGTGTACGCAGCCCCTCCGTACCTTACGTCAGCCCGTGCTCAGCTGTCACACGCCAGGTGCTGCAGTGGGACCTTCCTCGGCCATCCTACCTAACGCAGAGCTTCCCTTAGCTCCGTGGCGGTGTCCCCTAACGTGTGAGCGGCGCTCACAGCCACGCTGCTTTTCCTCACTACCGCACAAGCGTCACGAAAGAAGATTGAGCTTTGTCTTCCCACGGTGGCGTCCCCAGCGCCCATCACAGTTAGGGTTCTGTATTTGTCGAACAACGAATTTACACACAGACACTCCGGAACCTGGAACTTCTGCGCAAACTCCCGTTTCTCCTCCACGTCTTCGCTCCTCCTCCCTACATGTTTGCTGTCTAACGCGCAGTGCTCCCGGCTGCTCAGGTGGGAGTCCTCCCCGGCAGTGGCGGTCTCTTTCAGAGCCTGAGGTTGGAGTGTGGCGGTTGGAGCCCAGCCGGGCCAAGTCACTCTTCACCTTGTGAGACCCTATCTCAGAATAAAAGAGGGTTGGGGATGTGAACCAGCGTGTAGGTCTTGGGTTCAATTCCCAATACGGAAAAGAAACAGATCCTAGGAGTGTGTTTGGGTTTTTCTTTATTCCTCATTTTTCATATCTGGTTGATCGGCAAATTCTACCTCAAAAGCTAAATCTCAAATCTGCTTCTTTCAGTTCCTTCTCTAACGCCCCATTTCAAACCACCATCTCTCACCAGGGTAAGAGACAGCCCCCCTTGCTTCTAAGGAGGGTTACTGTAGTCTGTTTTCAGGAATAATTGCATATATATATATATATATATATATATATATATATATTTTTTTTTTTTTTTTTGTTTAACCAGCTCAGCCCACTCTGAGGGGGTGGGTGGCAGTTGACATAGTATGTGGTGCTGGCGATCGAATTGCAGTTCTCTATGCCTGCCTAAGCTTGCCTAAGCTGGAGCTTTAGACTGCTGAGCTATCTTGCCAGCCCCACCATGACATTCTTTTCTGTTTCTTTTCTCAATGTCTGTGATTCATACCATTACCAGCAACAACCTATTAGACAATAAAGCCAAGTAGAGAGAAGAAAGTTGAAAGATGACGGGCCTACCATCCTGAGATCAGCATTATAGCTTGCTGAACGCCATTTGGATATTTCTCTGTGTATACAGTTGATCTTCCACATATGAAGATTCTGTATCTTTGGATTCAGCTAATCAACTATGGATCAAAAATATAAGGTTTTTTTTTTGGTTGAGACAGGGTCTTGCTATGTAGTCAGGCTGGCCTTGAACTTGTGGTGATCCTTCTGCCTCAGTCTCCTAAGGGCTGAAATCACAGGTGTGTGCTACCATGCCTGGCTAAAAATTTTTTTTTAACCTGTATTGAATAAGTACAGATGTTTCTTCCTCTTGTCATTATTCCCTAAAAAATGCTGAAAATTATTGTTTACATGGAATTCATGTTACATTATTGGTAATCTTGTGACAATTTGAAGTATAAAGAAAGGTTAAAGTGCCTGTTTAGGCGGACACAGGGGCTAGGGGTTCGATCCCTGGTATGCTGTCCCGGCCTTGCCCCCCGGAGTGCACTGAGATGGCGATTGAGACTGGGTGAGGTGGTGCTCACACCTGTAATCCCAGTGCTTGGGAGGCTGAATAGCAGGAAGGATCACTAAAGTTCGATCTGTGTAGTGAGACTCTGTATACCCTGTACTCAAATACATTTAAAAAAAAGTATATGGGAAGAGGAGCTGGGGAGATAGCTCCATGGCACAAGTGCCTGCCTGGCAAGTGCAAGGTCTTGAGTTCACACCCCAGTCCCACACATACACACACACAAATATGCAAATTCGATGCCATGTCGTAAAAGCAACTTCAGCATCCACAGATTTTGGTGCCCTTGAAGGTCCTGGACCCTCTTCCAACAAACATGGGAGACCAGAGATGGCTACAGACAGCTAGGAAAACTGAAAGATTTACAGAAAAGAGTCACATATACAGGATCGCGGAACCTGTCTCTCATTAAACAAGCAGTATTTAAATTTTACTTAAATTTACCCAAAGCAAAATGAGCAATTTTTTTTTTGTCTTTTTGAGACAGGGTCTCATTATGTAGTTCAGGCTGGCCTTGAGCTCACTTTTGTAGCCCAGGCTGATCTCGAACTCACATTGATGCTCCTGCCTCAGCCTCCCAAGTGTTGGGATTACAGGCGTGTGCCAAGCCCCCGGTGAAATGAGCAAGTTTCTGAACTCCAGAGTTTTTTCATTATTATATATATATATATATATATATATATATATATATATATATTTTTTTTTTTTTTTTTTAACTTTTTATTCATTTGTTTTATGGCTGGCTTAGCCTGCCCTGGAGGTGGGGCTGACGCAGAGTGTGGTGCCAGGGATCAAACTGTGGTCCTTGCGGTTGCCTGAGCTTTCCTAAGCAGGCACTTTAGACCACTGAACTATCTCATTGGTCCTATAAAAGATACTAATTTCTACTAGATTCTATAGATACGTGGGCAGTGTGCATTCCTATAATCCCAGCTCCTCGAGGCTGAGGCAGGAGGATTGCCATGAGTATGAGTTTAGCTTGGATGACAAAGTGAATTCAAGGCCAGCTTGAACTGCATAGAAAGACCCTCTCTCAAAAAAAGAGTGAGAAAAAAGAAAAGATCTTCCAGTGCTTGGGAGACTGAGGCAGGAGGATCAATGTGAGTTCCATACCAGCCTGGGCTACAAAAGAGAGCACAAGGCCAGCCTGAACTGCATAGCAAGACCCATCTCAAGAAGAGAGAAAGAAAAGGAGAAAAAAAAAAAAATGATCCTATTGATAAAAGCTGATTTATTACCATATGTTCCCATTTTAGACAGTTATTTATGGGTTCTCCTTGGAGAATAAGCAAAACAGTACTTTTACACTTACCCTGATTTCCTCTCCCTAAATCTCTCTATTTCTGACAATTATACTACTTTATTTATTTATTTATTTATTTATTTATTTATTGGTACCAGGAATCAAACTCAGGACCCTGTTCTTGCCAGGCAGGCACTGTGCCACTGAGCTGTCTCCCCAGCCCTTCGTTTTAAAGTGTTCATGTGTACCCAGTTTATGTTTCATTTTGCAGCCACGGGTTCCTTGTACGTGGAGCCAGCATTCCAAACAGATCTGTTAGCCTAGCTGCTTTTTCCGACGTCCTTCATTTGACTCATTGTTCGGTCAGTTGGATTTCCAAGGGCTTTCAGCTTGTGGATTCCCTGAGTTCTTTCAGTTTCTATGGTGGTTGCTGGGCAGAGAATACAATGCTCAGATCTTTCCTTTCTCTGCAAGCCCTGCCTATGTTGCTCTACTTCCATGTGCTGTGGGAAAATTGCAAAAATTTTCTCTTTTAGGTGAAACTTACTTTCTCTTCCTGAATGCTCTTTTTTAAACTTTTTTTTTTTTTTAAATATCTTATTTATTTATATTATGGCTGGCTCAGCCTGCCTTGGGGATGGGGCTGGCGCAGTATGTGGTGCTGGGGATTGAACCCTGGTCCCTGAGCTTGCCTAAACAAGTGCTTAGTCCACTGAGCTATCTCGCTTGCCCTTTAAACTTTTTTTTTTTTATGTTGTCATGTAGTTTCAAGCTGGACTTGAATTCACTACATAGCCTAGGGTGCGCTTGAACCCACAGGGATCCTCCTCCTGCAGCCTCCCACGTGCTGGGGTTACAGGCATGTGCCACCACGCCCAGGCTTTGACAACTGTTTTAATATTTCAAGTGTATGGAAAAGTACAGAAAAACAGAGCATCCAAACATTAGCTTTCTTGAACTTGAACATTTTTCTGCATTTGTTTCAAATTACTTAAAATAAATAAATAAAAGTTACAGATTCAATTGAAGGCCTCTGTGTACAATCCTGCACTGTACTCACCCTCTCCACAGCTGCAGCCACATCCTGAATTAGGTGTTTGTGTTTCCCTTAATTATTTTTCCTGGGCATGGCAGTGCCCATCTGTGACCCTAGCTTACTCAGGAGGCTGAGTTGCAAGGATGAAAAGGTCAAGGCCAACCTGGGTAACTTAGTGAAACCAGTGTCAAAAGAAAAAATAGAACATTCCGGACATGTAGTGTAGTGCAGACGCTCTGGCATCAATTCCCAGTACTGAGGAGAAGCAAAAACAAAAACACCAAAAAGCAGGCCTGGGAATACAGCCTGACAGCAGAGCGCTTCCAAACAGGAGGAGCTGCATGCAATCGCAAGAATGGAAAAAAACAAAACAAAACAAACTTTTTTGGTGTTACATAAACTCCTATTCTTAACCAGTATATTATTTAGCATTGCATATTCTTATACTTTGCATAAGTAGCTTCAGAAGATATAGGTCCTAATATGGCTTCCTCTCTTGCTTAACCTGAGATTTATCTGTATTGGTGGAGTCTATTCATTTTCACTACTCTATCATATTTCATTGCATAAATATTGTCTAAATTTTTTTCTTCATCCTATTGATGGACATTTGGGCTGTTTTTCTTTTTCCTGAAACAAGATTTGCTGTGTAGTGTAGACTGGCTTTGAACTTGCTGTGTAGCCTAGGTTAGCCTTGAACTCACAGCGATCCTCCTGCCTCAGCCTCCCAAGTGCTGGGATTGCAAGAATGTACCACCATGGAGCCAGGCGTAGTGGTGCAAGCCTGTAATCTCAGCACTTGGGAGGCTGAGGCAGGAGGATTGGTGCAAGTTCAAGACCATCCTGGGCTACAAAAGGGGGGCAAGGTCAGCCTGAACTGCATAGTGAGACCCTGTCTCAAACAGACAAAAATAAATAAATAAATAAATAAATAAATAAATAAATAAATAAAAGAGTGTACCACCATGGCCATTATCACGCTGTTCTTGATTTTGAGGGGGCATATTCTTTCTATCTTTCTTTCTTTTTTTTTAATTTTACTTATTTATTTTTTAAACCTCATTCATTTATTTGTGTTATGGCCAGCTCAGCCTGCCCTATTGGCGGGGCTGGCGCAGCATGTGGTGCCGGGGATCTAGCTGTGGTCCTTGAGCTTGCCTGAACTTTCCTAGGCAGGTGCTTTAGACTTCTGAGCCACTCGAAGGCCCTCTTTCTATCTTTCTTTCAAGGATCTGTCTGTGTAGCCCATGCTGGCCCTGACCTGTGACCTTTCTGCCTCAGCCTCTACAATTCTGCAATTCCAGGTATGTACTACTACACCCATGTAGATGAACGAGTGATTTATAAGAGCATATGCATATGTATGTATATATATATATATATACATATATATATATATAAATAAAATTTGTTTGTTTATTTATTTATTTGTAATGGGAATTGAACTCAGGACCTAGCACTTGCCAGACAGGCACTTAAGACACTGAGCTATCTCCCCAGCCCTAAGAGTTGTTTTGTTATCTATTAATTTAAATTTTCATTGCATTACAGTAAAAAAGAATATATATAATGATAAGTCTTTGGACTTTTTCAAATCTTGCTTTGTGACCTTGAACATATTCCACATTACATGACCCACGTATACCGAAAAAGAAAGTCTATTTCCTCATTGTTGGCTGTGGAATTCCACATACACCAGTAGCTTGAATTTACCAATGATCTTATACAGCTATTTTATTTAAATTCTTTTTTTTTTTTTTTTTTTTGGTGGGGGAGAAAAATCACCTTATTCTAATTAACTCACAAGCAGTAACAGCACAAGAGCTGATTTAGGGAGGCAACACACGAACATTTCCCCAGTTCCAAATTCTGCATTATCCGTCTTGGTCACTTTGTCATTGTAGGAGCAAAATACAAACACCCACAAGTTAGAGAAGAAGTTTATTTTAGCTCCTTTGCTTCACTGCAAGCTCAGCTGGCTCCAAGGTAGAAACAGGATGACAGAGGGGCCTGGAGGAGGGAAAGATGCCCAACTCGGGCTGGCCGCCAGCAATTGGAGGGCAAAGGGAGGAGCTGGGGACAGGACTGCGCCTCATAGGTCAGACGCTGTGACCCGCCCACAGCCAGGCCACCCCAACAGCACACTTGGCTATGATTTTTTTAGAAAACTTTTTTTAAAAAACTGCATTTATTTATTTATTTATTTATTTATTTATTTATTTATTTAGCGGGACCAGGGTTCAAACTCATGTCCTTGCACTTGCCAGGGAGGCACTTGTGCTATGGAGCTATCTCCCCAGTCCCCTATTTATTTTATATTATGGCTGGCTCAGCCTGCCCTGGGGGTGGGTCTGGCGCAGCACGTGGTGCCGGGGATCAAACTGTAGTCCCTGTGGTTGCCTAAGTTTGCCTAAGCAGGCGCTTTAGACCACTGAATCATCTCGCCGGCCCTACATTTTTCATTTTGTATTCTTTTGTCAAATATTAAATTTGCTTCCCTGATATTTCTTTAGATTTGTATTTGATATAATTTTCATCTACCTTTTTTTTGCTTTAAATATTTGAGAATTTTCTTTAATTGTTTTTTTGTGTGCAATATATTGCTATACTTATTTTTAAAACTCAATCTGGGAAACTTTGTCTTTTAAAACATGTATTTATAGTGGTGTCTCATTCATGAGCTCATCTGTTTGCAAATAGAGCATCTGGCAAAATTTTGTTTACGAATTCTGCACTGGGTGACAAAGGCGACGATGGCCATCTTTCCTACACAAACACAAATGTGATTGTTTTTCCAAAATTGTAGGACGAATTAAATTGGTAAGCCAAGGCACCACACACTTTGTTCATATTTACCATAATTAGTCTTATGTTAGGATTTAGTCTGCCGCTTAATTTTATGTTTTTCATATGATGCTTCTTAATTTTCTTTTTCTTTCCCTTTCTCAGTGTCCTCGAGATGCAGTCAACACTGTCCCTCCTGTACTGCAGAGTGAAGGGAGAGATGGCATCCAGCGGGTAATCTGGTGCTTAGCCGCGTTCTCAGCCCTTTGTATTCTCCTTTACTTTGAGACAGGGGTCTCAGTAAATTGTTGAGTGCGTTGAACTCTCAATGCTTTTGCCTCAGCCTCCTGAGTAGCTGGAATTACAGACGTGTACCTCTGTACTTGTCTCTGAGAGATCTTTTAATGTAGGTCATTTTGTGGTGAACATTCCAAGGTCCAGCAAAACCCAAGAATATTTTTATTTCTGCAGATTTTAATGACTGTTTGGTAATACAAAAAATAGTTCCTCCAGTACTCACAAGCTTTGCTACTTCCTGGAACCCAGTGTTTCTGCTGGGGTGTCTCATGTTAGTTCAATTCTTGTTCCCATGGCGGTTCTCCACGTGGCCTTGGACTGACACAACTCTCCCTTTTTCCTCAGTTGTAGTCTCTAGGATAAACGGAAGTTGGACATGGTGGTGCACACCTGAACTGGAAGCACGGTGGAAGGCTTAGGCAGGAGGACTGCAAGTCTGAGCACGGCCTGGACAACTCAGTGAGCATAGAGAGGAACTGCCTCAGAATGGAACACAAAAAAAAGATCTGTAAATGTAGCTCAGTTTAAAGGCGCTGAGCCAAACCAGTCTAATCCAATTTTAGTACATGTGCTGCTGAAGCAAGCACAGACCAGTCTAATTCAAACCAATCCATGACAAACCACACCTGTGGAAGGTGCTGGGAACTCAGCATTCTGAGCTGAGGAAGGCACTGGTGAATACAGTGGGCCCTAGGCCAGACCTATCTAGAACTAGGAAGCCTTTGACTCTTGCCCAGCTCATCATACTGCCCACTGTATAACAACTGCCTCAATGGTTTATTATGGTCTTTTTTTTTTTTTTTTTGTTATGGCCGGCTCAGCCTGCCCAAGCAGGTGCTTTAGACTGCTGAGCCATCTCGCCGGTCCCTATTATGGTCTTTTAACATTTTATCATAATTGCTGTATAACATTTCAGATTCTGGGAGAACTGGAGTTAAAGCAGAAACACAGAACTGAACATCATATCGTCTCCCTGGTGTGAGAAATAGAATAAATAAGGTCCAACATGTACAATAGATATTGTAAAATGGGAAGAAATTGTAAAAGAGAGAGAAAGAAAGAAAGAGAGAAAGAAAGAAAGAAAGAAAGAAAGAAAGAAAGAAAGAAAGAGTGTGGCAATGGAACACCCATCTCTGACAAAACAAAACAAAAAAGGGGGACATAAATGAAGGACTACTTTGTAGTGAAAAAAAATATTTATCTGTATATACAAAGTAGTTAGGATAGATATACAGCTACTTTCTGTTAGTTCAATGAGAAGAAAGATTTGTACTAGTAGTGTTTAGACAA
>PVKN010024709.1:0-14346 GCA_004027915.1 Capromys pilorides
GAGTCTTTGGAGTTTCTAGTAACTAATAAAAACAGCAGTCCTCTTAGCATGGCTTTTTTTTTTTGCATAACCGGGGATCAAACTCAGTCCCTTGTGCTTGGCAGGCAAACACTTACTCTACTGAGCTATCTCCCAGCCCCAGGATGGCATGGGGTTTTGAATTTCACCAAGAAATTGCATCCACTAATTTCATTTTCCAAGCCATAGAACTGAAACGTGAGAGTCAGCAGCATCTGGTAATGGTGCCCTGCTCCAGGAAGACCGGGGCAGCACGAGGCTAGTGCTCGGGCCGCAGCGTGCTGGGATTTCTGCGTCTGCATGAGAACTCGTGGGCTCCGTCCAGCCCAACGTGGAAGGCACCAGGGCTTGGCTACTGGGAAGAATGCGTCCAGTCTGATGACTCTGACCCAAAGCCTTCTCCAGAGCATCACCTGAGTCCACCTTCAGCTGCAGCCGTGAAGACATTTCAGCCGCTCTCCCCAGCCATGGGACTGCCTTGTCTCTAAGCCCAGTGGCCTTCGGGCCTCCTCTATCCCCCTCGTAATTCTGGTCATGCAATTGCTTCCTAATGTTGCCACCACATATTAAATCTTGTCCCACAGTCTAACTATGGAAAGAGGCCGACTGCTGGAGCTGAGTCAGGGTACGCAGCACCAACCAAGCCCCAGGCCTCCTGGCTCCAGGCCCAGTGTGAGGCTGGGCAGGAGCCCGATTGATCACTCTCTATAAGCTAGGGTCGTTAAGCCACTGCCATAAGGTGATACGAGGGGAAGAAGGCAAGAAAGAACCAATGCAGGCTGAAATAGTTACATCGAATGTGTGTGCCATGAGAATTTAAGCCCCATCCTGAAGGATTCTCACCGGCCAAATCTGGAACTGATTCAGCACAGGTGTGATTAAGTGCAGCTCCTCGTTATAGGTATTTGGGAAAAATGAGAACTCACACATCCCAGATGCTAGAACCGCAGGCCCAGGCGTGTGTGCATGTGCGAGCACAGCCCGGTCCTGGGCGCTGGGAGAGGGAGGAGGCTCGCTGGAACAGAGCACCAGGTGAACACGGGTTAAAACGGAGAACTCTGCAGCTTGCAGATCATTGTTTTCGCTATGACAATAAACAGTGGGCTAGGCAAAGACCATGAGCCGGTAAATGTAGACGAGAGTGCGGATGAGAAGCAGACTGTTTGCACCGATTGGAAGTGTTTCCCTATTTATCGCTTTCTTGGACAGAGGCGGCAGCACTGCGGTCCGTGTGTTGGCTGGGGCTTGCTGGTCCTCGCTGGCCTTCTCCGGGCGATATGAAAAACGACTTTCTGTGTCGCCTGTGCAGCGATGCAGCCCGGCCACCGCCTGAGCGCACCCATGATGAAGCGGCAGAGAGATAAAAAATTAAGAATATTCTAATCATAAAAGAGGGAAAGGTGTAATTATTAAAACTTTCTAATGTCATCGAAGCACAACCACCACAAAAGCATGGACGAATGTTCCTATCTGAGGAAGATTAAAGGAACGCGGGTATCCTAGCTTGAATCCTCTACCAGAGGGAAAGGGTCTAGAAACCGCGTTATTGGTTAATTGATAATACTGGGTGCGTTTACAAGATGAAAGTGCTATTGTAGTCAAGGCAAGTGACGACCGTTTCTGGTTGCATAAGAAACTCCTTTTGATCCTGCAGAAGTCTATATTGAAGTGCAGCTAGCAGAGCAGCCTAGGTATGCTGCTGGGTCAAGACAGTGTTGGGCATTCTCGACGTTATTGCCCTTCTTGTATATTTCCTGGGTTGGAAATTATTTTCAAATAATACACAAAAAGTAAGTTATCAAAGCTTTGAAATAAACACTCAGAAGAGAACACATTGCTTGTATTTTGCCCACTGTGCAGACTGAAACGCGTTCTTGACTCACCCACGCTTTCTGCCTGGGGAGCACCCCAAGAACTTATGTCTGGGGTTCTTTTCCTGTTAGCCTCTGTTGGCCTAGATTGTATGGAGACAAAATTAAATGCAAACTGAACAACCCTAATCTAAGAATGACCAAGCTGTGAAGTCCTGAGGTTTATGACCGCTAATGTGATGCCACCGGCAAACACGACCTTGACCCAACATTGAGCCCACGAGCTCCACTCGAAGTGTGGGTGCTCCCAAACTGCTGCACTCAAGGGGTGGCAGTAGGCACACCCAGGCATGTGTGAGAGGCAGGGGAGCCTCACGTGGGGCCCTGCATCACCTCTGCGACACATCACGCTTCGTACATGGGAGGCCTTCATCTCAGAGTGGCCCAGAGCACCGCGGAGCCCACGTGCTGCAGACACAGTCCCACCTGCTGCTGCCACCAGGGCCCGTGGGCTTAGCAACCTGCTTGACCCAGACCTGCCCTTGGTTGTGACATTAGGCCACGGAAAAACAGGTGCCGGCTTGTTGTCGAGTGACTTTGCAACGTTTTACGTTTAATTTCTTTCTTTCTTTCTTTCTTTCTTTCTTTCTTTCTTCTTTCTTTCTTTCTTTCTTTCTTTCTTTCTTCCTTTTCCTTCCTTCCTGTCACTCTCTCTGTATCCTTCCTTCCTCCCTCCCTTCCTCCTCCATCCTTCCCTTCTTTCCTTTCTTCTTTTCCTCTTCCTTTTCTCTTCCATAGCTTCTACATTCCTTTTTTCTTTCTTCTTTTTTGTTCCTCAGTGCAAGTCAGTTTCTTTAGTTTCTGCATACAATTACCATCAAAACTCTGCCATCGGGTGTGACAGTCTCTGTTTCTCTGTATTTGTGAACTGAGCATCAGGGTTGGCAGGACTATGTGACTGTCTCTAAGTTGGACTCACGATTTGATTTGAATTTTTGAATATTGTTTTGGAATATTCAATTTAATTGTAATTAATATTTGATTCATTTCCTGAATGTTGTTTAATTATAATTTTTGTTTTATGATTCATACTGTATTTTTGACTTAGAATCTACTTATATGACATATGTAGCTACTTTCTCTTAGTTCATTCTGAATAAAAGTTTGTACTAACAGTGTTTAGACAAGATATCAGGTCTGCATCTTGCCCTCTGAATAACTACTATGAAGACAGCAATATGCATGGTATTAATTATTGTAACCATCCCACTAATTTGTTTTGAAACTGTTTCATTGCTATTTTATCTTTTTTCATTAAAATGAATAAGAAAGAAAGAAAGAAAGAAAGAAAGAAAGAAAGAAAGAAAGAAGGAAGGAAGGAAGGAAGGAAGGAAGGAGGGATTGGCATGGCATGGCAGAGCCGGGCTTAGCAATCTCTCGCTTGGGTTCAGCGCCCTGCTCCAGGCAAGGGCAGCATGGGCACGCTACTGCATCTCTCTGACTTCAATTTCTTCTCTGTGAATGAAGATAATAACATCATCTCTGGCGTGGGGCTGTTCCCCAAGCAGGCTAAAACTAATGGCGACCTCTTAATACACTTGCAGTAATTGAAAATTATTTTCGTCATGAAGTTTATTATTTGAGCCACAGGACTCAGGACATCCTCATCTCAATGTCTAAGATCACTGCTACAGATTGATCTAACTTCTACAAAGACTCTAGAATGTCTTAAAATATAAGACGCCCTCGAACAAGGTCATTACCAACTTTTAGTTGAGGAGACAGCGCTGGTTGCGCGGCTGCTTCCCACCCTCAAGCATCCGTCCCTGGAGCCACCCTCGCCGTCAGCGGGGAATCTGTCCTTCTGCCCTCTGCGCTCTAAATTTCCCTGGAAAATCAATGTGCAAAGCCAGTAATCAGATCGGGTTTATGCGCAAGCCAGGCACTCACATGCGGCCGTGGGTTTCCTGGAGGCCTGACTAACGTCTCCATGTGGTCTGAAACCATGACTGTCTTCATTTTGTAAAAAAAATATTTATTTATTTATTTATTTATTTATTTATTTATTTATTTATTTATTTTTTGTCTTTTTGAGACAGGGTCTCGCTATGCAGTTCAGGCTGGCCTTGAGCTCACTTTTGGAACCCAGGCTGATCTCGAACTGGCACTGATCCTCCTGCCTCAGCCTCCCAAGTGCTGGGATTACAGGCCTGCGCCACCATGCCCGGCTTGTGACTGTCTTTAATGCCCTTTCTGGAGACCACGATTCCACAAGAGTGACTCTGCTCTTCCGCCACCTGCAACAAACAATGTCCAATGGAAAGCAGCGCCCACTGCGCGTCCTTTTGCTTTGTTTAACCGTCTTTCAAGCAGCACACAAAATAGCTGCAACAACTGTCCCAAGACACTGTCGTATTTCTGTTTCTTTGATTATTGTCTAAGGGTAAACTGGGAAAAATATAACTAAGTTCTCTGCTATAATTAGTTCATTGGCTAAGGAATAAAAACTGGCTAAGGAAAATAATTAGCAATTCTGTTCTGTCATTAAAGCCTCATTATTTGGGGCCCAGGTAACACCATTTTATAAATTAGAAGTAAGAACAGCAGGTGGGTAAGTTGAACGTTGCCAAGCGGATTTGATTTTCTCTGCATTCTGCCTCTTCCGTTATTGATTTAAGAGATCACGCATCACTGTTATAAATGAAAATAGCAGAAATGGTGATGAGATTGGAGCGTGTGTGTTGGTCACTTGGCCGTGATTAATCAGGATGCCGGACGGCCGCAGTTGGAAGCGGATAAGGCTTGTTTCTGCTCGCAGATCCACAGATCCAGAGCCCAGTCCGTGGCTGGCTGTCCACGGTAGACCAGCGTTGTGGAGGGGCACGGCAGAGGAGGCGCATCTAGGCAAGGGGTGCAGGAAGCAGAACAAGGGACGAGAGGAGCCGTGCTGGGTCACACGCCCCGCTCATCACAGCCTGGTGGGTCACCCGCTTGCTCACCTAACAGCATCTGCGGCTGTGGCTTCAGGAAGGCGTCAGCGTGGCCCACTACCCTCAGCACCCAGGAGGCTTCCAGGGACCTCGCCTCGGAGCTCAGGGGGCTTTGGTGAGGTAGTTCTGAATCTAAGCCGTACCCATGTGCATGTTAATACTGCGGTGGGCTACGATCTCCAGGGGTCTTGGGCAGCCCAGCCCTGGGGGTGCAGCCTTGCCCGATGCTAAGAGCTCACAGAGCCTCTTCTTTTTAAAATTTTCACATATTTATTTGTTACAGGGCTGACTACACAGCTCGGATTCATAGTGATCCTCCTGTGTCAGCCTCCCCAGCGATGGGATCACAGGTGCGCGCCGCCGCGCCTGCTTCTTCCTTAGGCCGGCTCCACTCCCTGCTTCCGGCTTTCCTCGGGAGCCATGCAGCATTCCCGGCATTCCCATCACTCGCATTTCCTGGGGCTTTCCTGTTTCCCTTTCCCCTTGGTTGCTGTCCCCTCAAGGACATATTGTCAGGCCTCTTGTGTGATTCAGGGGAACCTCCCTGAGCCCACAATCATTTTCTCTGCATATGGGAAAAATCAGCATTTCGTGGGTGACACCAAGATCTGCTGCCCCAGCAGGAGGGGCCCTAAGCATTGTTGGCCGTAGCCTCCGGGTGCCTGGATGAGGGACTGAGAGACAAACTGGCCCGGACGGTCTCACTCAGAAGAGAGCAGCTCAAGATTCTCCTTTCAAAGCACAGCTCTCTGAAGGAGTTTATCCCTTTATACCTTTGTGTCTACAACGGGTGCAGTCTGGCCACCTTCTGGGGGATCCCCAAGGCGCTTTACCTATCCTCAGGGTGTAAAATACACAGCTTCATTTTAATGGCCCTACTGTGTTCAGTAACCCCATATCTTTTTTATTCCAACATTCCACACATTTTCTTTGTTATTAAACTGCAAATTTTTCACAATGTCCAGTTCTGCTTTTTGCTCAAGATTATGCATCAAAATCTTCATAAGAGCGGTGGAGATTCCACATAGCCTGGCCTGAAATTTGGGGTCTGTTCACTCTTCCTTCAGCAGATCAGTTAGCCCACTCCCACGAATTGCAGCTCTCACACAGAGCTTTAAGACATGGCTAAAACAGGAAAAAGAAGTTGCCAGAGTGGAACACTTGTGGCGCCTGGCCCAAGCTGCACATGAGCCTTCGTTTCCAAATGCAATCTTACGAGCTTGACTTTCGCTGTTCACTTTCCTGTTAGCACTCTGAGTCTGTAAGCTCCAACCAGAATTGCCTGTGCACCCCTGCTTACAACATGCCAGGCATACTCTATCCTGTTTCTCCCAAGTTTTTCAAGCTTTTCCTGGAAAACATTTCCAAAGGTTTGTTCACCAAATCATTAGGTAGACTCAAAGCAATATCCCTCTTCTCTGGTGCCAGTTTTCCGTGTTAGTCATTTTACTGTTTCTGAGGCAAAATGTCAAACTCCTACAATGTGAAGGAACTGAAGTTAATTTGGGCTCATGCTTTCAGAGATTCCACTCATTTTCAGCTGGCTCCGTGCCAGAAAGAGTGTAGTGGTAGGTAAGAAGTGGCTGAGAAAAGCTACTTAAAAGAGAGTGGTCGGTAAGGAGAGAGAAGGAGGGAGGGAGGGAGGGAGGGACAGAGAGAGACACAGATGGAGAGACAGAGATAGAGAGACAGAGAGAAAGAGGGAGGGAGACAGAGAGAGAGAGAGAGAAAGAGAGAGAGAGAGAGAGAGAGAGAGAGAGAGAGAGAGAGAGGAAGAGGAAGAAGAGAAGCAGCCAAGGCAAGGCCAGGAATGGCCCTCTCAGGCCACACTTCCAGTGACCTGCCTTCCCTCCAGATGCCAGGACTCAACAAACACTAAGCTATTTAGTAACAGAAGAGCTTCCTGCTGTCCGCTGTTCCGATTCCAATCGCTTTCCCAAAGCGTCGCGTCTGAACATGAGACTTTAGAGGTACATTTTAGATTTAACACCATAGCAACGTACGTGTCAAGATGACAGAACAAAGCAAGACTAAGTGCATTGTGGTTTTCTACTCTGTCGTTGATTAAATTTGACTACATAAAATGATTTGTCCCTTACGTTTCCAATTCCCTCATCATTTACACTGAAATAATACTAAGAATTTTAATTCTATTACAGAGCCTGATTATTAAATCGTAAAAATCTGTATGAAAGCATTTTGAACAGCATAAATATTATGGATAGTTTTACTTTTAATGTTAACCATTCCCTTTTTGTGGTATTTGCATGTCATATTTTTATTAAATCAATGTATATTTGTATGAAGAGATGTGCCCAGTAAATTTATGCCTTCAGAAATTCAAAAAAACCTTTTATACATAAATGATAGTAATATTTAGAAAATTAAAATGCACCTGCAGCAATCAGGCAAACTTGGAAGCCATTACCAAGCAGGCACACTTGAGTAGACACCAGGTAGCTCTTGGCCTGGCAGAGAATAAGGACAGGATGATGGTGGCATTGACGACACCATAAAGATAATGATGAACGGTGCGGCCGCAGGCCGGCGGTGCACACGGTATTCTCACCAGGTGCCCTTACTGCTCCTATCATGCAACGTGTGGATCATCAAACATGTCTGAGAATACGTCCAGCCATGTGTCTGTCTTCATACTACGATGTGGCAACTGAGGGTGGGTGAGGAGCAAGGCCTTGACAAGGCCTGGGGTGATGCAGCTCTCCCTTCTCCCCTCAGCCAGTAGTTCAGCCATCACTTGAGCA
The DNA here is from genome assembly GCA_004027915.1 of Capromys pilorides. NCBI lineage: Eukaryota > Metazoa > Chordata > Mammalia > Rodentia > Capromyidae > Capromys > Capromys pilorides. Next base: position 7,582 of record PVKN010024709.1, read on the forward strand.
ACACTGAGCCGCTGCCTCCTGCTCGCCATTGTCCTGGCCACCGGAGATTCCTCCCCAAGAAGACAACAGCTGACCTAGCTCATGGCTAAGAGCACTCTTGGGGAGTCCCAGATCGTGGGTCGCAGTCATTCAGGTTTGAATAAACAGTGCAGGCGTCAGGAAAGAATCCACTGCTAAGAGAAACAAGAATCATTTTTCTTCACCAGCGTGCCTCCTCCCTGAGCCACCACTGAACAGACAGAGAACGCCTGGCTCAGGACTGCTGCTACATAAGGAAGGAAGGAGCAGTATGGGGGGCAGAGTGGGATGAGGCGGGGTGTGGTCGCTTGTCTGGGCACTGCTAAGCACTGCTAAGCAGCCAAGCCGTGGTTCCCTTGCTGTGTGCAGCACAGAGGCGGGGGGATTCGGAAAAGCATAACTAGAGACCTCCTCCCCAGCAGGGCTCAGGAGGTGTGCAGCGGGCCTCTGCTAGTCCAGGATTTCACAGGACAGACCAAGGGAGAGTCTTCCCTCTGCTTTCTCTCACGAAGTGCTTCAAGCATCCAACACACTGTAATCAGGCAAAGGTCACTATGAAAACCCAGACCTTGCAATGGCAGGGCCCCAGCTGCCGCAGTACCTCCTACTTCCTCCCTTCAGCGCAGTACGACCAGGACAACACCCAGTTCAAGGCTGGGCCTATAACGGGGAAGAGCACACAGGAGCGCATGCCCCCGTAGTGAGCTCGCCAGAAGTCTGGTTCTGCCCTTTCTGCCTCTGTGCTGAGCCTGGACAACGTGAGCGGGGGCCTCAAGGGCAGCAATGACGGCCACAAATGGCGGGCGTGGCCTTGCTCAGTGGAACCCATAGCCCAGCAGAGGCACAAGAGACCACCTCAGGACTTGACCAAGCGCCAAAAACGAGCTCAGAAAGACACCAAAAGTGTGAAACAAATATTCGAGCTGAAAAATATAATAGTCAAAGTGAAAAATTAGGTAGAGAGCGTGATCTACTGACTTGGCCAGAGCCAAAAGAACAAGAGTACTTAAAGACAAGTTATTTAAATTACACACAGTGCAAAAATGATTAAAAGTGGGTGAATATAACTTAAAGAACATATGAGATACTTTCAAGCAGAACAATATATATGCATTTTGTAAGTTCTAAAAGAAGGCAGAGAAGTGGTCACATGATTATTTGAAAAAATAATGTCTGAAAACTTCCTAAATGTAAGGAAAAAAATGAAAATTTAGATTTAAATTCCCCAAAGTAACAGACAAGGAAATAATGTGTAAAGCAGAAAGAAAAATGTGATTGTAATTTTGCCAAGAATCTTTTCCAACACTATGAGTGGATTTCTCAGCAGAGAACTCCCAAGCCAGGACCACTGGCATCATATATGCAGAGCAATGGAAAGAAAAATAAAGTCATGAATCAAAAGTCCTGTATCTTGTGACATTGACCTTTTGTAACCTATAAAGGAAAGGTAAAAGTCTAATAATATTATTTTGTTTATTTATTTACTTATTTATTTTTGCAGGACCGGAGTTTGAACTCGTGACCTTACACTTGCCAGGCAGGCCCTTGTGCCAGGAAGTTATTGCCCCAGTCCCTTAAGACTAATAATATTTTTAAAGACACACATAAAGGGGAAGTCATGTTGCATTTACAGGTAAGAAAACTTATGCTGATAACCGCAGCTATGCCACCCATGAAGGCTTACCTCAGGATGTTCCCCCACAGCCCTTGTACTCGGGAGTGAGGGTACTGAAGGGTTCTGAAAGGATTTGGGGTCATGGTAGTGAAAGCTGATGTCAGGAGGTTGGGTCTTGGTCAGCAGCGGTAGCGGGGTGCGTGTGTGTGTGTGTGTGTGTGTATGTGTGCGTGTGTGTGCGCATGCGCGCGCAGCATAGGTTAGAGGAGCTCATCCCTTGTCCCAGGCACTTGTGTGATTCTCTTCATTTTCCCACCTCCGTGACATAAAGCAGTTGGGAGCAGGACAGCTCTCTGTGGCATTAGGTGGCAGGGCCTGTAGGCAGAGGCGGAGCAGCGGGGAGGCAGCCTGAGGCTTCCTCTCCATCCCGGGCTCCTCCCTTTGCTTTCTCAAGGCCTCCTGAGGGTGAGCCTCTTCGGAGTCAACCTGTAAACCTACCACATGCAGCGGTGCCCTGAGCCAGCCTTCAGAACCAGGTGTGGGGGTGCACACCTGCAACCCCAGAACCGGTGAGGCTGAGACAGGAGGATCTCTAGGAGACTGAGCTGCGTAGCAAGACCATGTACCAGATAAATAAATGACTAAATAGATAAATAAATAAATTTTAAAAATTAAAAAACTTCCAGGAAACAAAACAAAACAAAACACCATATAATGCTGGCCTAAAAAACAGAGAAAGACACTAAAGAAGTTGAACAGAGAATCTCCTATCTACGTTGGTTGTACAGTCAATTGATTTCAACAGTGATGCCAAGATGAGCCAAGAATAGGGAAATTTCTTCAACAAATGACGCTGGGAAAACGGGCTGCGTGCGCAGGGGAGAACGGCTGTTGTTACTCTCTCCTGTTTTACTGTTAGGAAATTTTATAACAATAAAATTACTTTTAACATAAAATAAAAATAAAATGATAATTGAGTCCTTATGTTATTTGATGCACAAAATCCAACGTAGAAATGGATTAAAAACTTAGGTGCAAAACCTGAAACTATGAAAATTCTAGAAACAATGCAAGGGAAAATCTGGAGGTCGTCTTAATAAGTAAGCGTTTTGGCTGTGAAATAAACAAGAAAAATTATGCCACATCATCAATCAAAAGGAAAAACAAACATATATTAAAACTAACAGCTTCTTGACAGCAAAGAAAATGATAGCATAAAAAGGGCCAGAAGAGAAAGTAGATGTCTAAAATATGTGTGAACCTCAAACAGCTCAGCAACAGAAAACCCTAAGAACCCAGTTAAAAAGTGGGCAAAGGTTGAAATGGAGATTTCTCCAGAGACAAATGATTGACATGCATAGCAAAAGATACCCCCCATCAGCAATACCTTCCAGTGTCAGGCAGCCAAAGCTACAGTGAGACAGCGCTTCACACTTTTGAGATGGCCTTGTAATGAATAGGGGATGATACAAAGTCAAGTGATCAAAGAAGATCTAGACATATTACACGCACATACAGTTCCCCTAGATGAGACTAGTATGGATGCTTGAATAAAAAGTATTCACAAGCATGCAGTGACATTTGATAGCACTTCTCGTTTTTGTTATTTATATCCACATAATAAGCAAGTGTCTATTCAATCTGATGGTCACTTCACCTTTTCTGCAAAGAGATGAGGAAACTGAACCTTTGGGCACTTTCAGGGAGGAGGTAAAGGGCTGTGGGCATCACAGAACAGAGGACGGAGGGCTGGGGTGCTCGCTGGGCAGGCTAGGTGCCGCCCTGGAAAGCACCAGGACCTGAGATGAGTCCCCGCTATTGTGTGCTGGGCTGGCCAGCTGGCCATGGAACCGCAGGCGCACTGTGCCGGCCGCTGAAACCAGGCGCTGTGGTGCACACCTGCAATCCCGGCGCTGGAGAGGCTGAGACACAGGATCACTATGTGTCCAAGCTGCATAGCGAGACCCTGTTCCAGACAAATAAACACATAAATAAATAAATAAATAAATAAATAAATAAATAAATAAATAAAAACAAAATATTTTTTAAAAAAATTAAAAGGAAAGAAAATAACCTGGAGATTGCTAGGACAATTAAAATTAAGTTATTCTATGACCCAATAGTCATATTTCTGAATATTTATCCAAGGGACTTGAAGTAAAAAAAAAAAAATGTCATGAAAAGATATTTTCATTCCCATGCATACTGAGCAGTTACTGACAATAGTCCTGTGGTGGACACAAGCTAAACATTTATCAGTAGATAAGCAGATACACAGAGCGTATTACAAGCACATATATACACAAACAGGATGATCTTTCGCCTTAAAATTAGCCAGGTCACTTCCTACGTGACAACACCGGCAGCCCCTGAAACACTGTGCTAGGGGGAACCAACTCCCCAGGAAGGAAAGCGCTGCCGGCCTCCACTAACAGGAGCTCTCTGTCAGGCAAATTCAGGGGAACAGCTGAGTTTTGGGTACAAGGGGCTGGAGGGGGTGCAGCTGGGGAGGTGTTGCTCATGGAGTTTCAGTTTCCCTGATGAGGAAGTTCCACAGATGTGCCACGCAGCGTTCTCCTGTGGATTCATACTGTTGTGGACACATATAAATGTGAGAAGAGATTCAGTGTCAAGCCACGTTTATGCCATAGTAGAAAGCAAAAAGCGAAGCGAGAGGCCAAGGAAACAGAATGCCCGCGCCCGGGCACCAGCCTCAGGCAGGCCAGCAGAAGTGCTTCCGGCTGCCAAGCGCACTCTGGGCTCCGAGGGTTTCCCTTCCTGTGTGGACACACACGAGCTAAACATCAACAGTTCCTGTTTTCTTTAGCTAATATTTTTAGCTGTCTTTTCTCTTCTATGCAATCTAGCTTCTCTAAACAAGTTAGTGGACCAAAGTCCTCCAGAATACTTCCAAATATGTTGGTTATAATAGTATTCTGTTTTTTTTTTCCTGATGAAATGTTGTAAGAGCATGAATCCTGAAGGAAGCTGAGTAATAATCCTCTGCATGAATTCTCCCTCGGTACTTTTGGTTGGCTAGTCAGCTCTTTCTCCCTGGGTGTCATGCACTGCTTTTCTGAAAAATGTGTCTCTTGGAATCATATAAAACTGTAGTCTTCCAGCAAATCAGTGTTGCTGGAATGCATCCTTATTTACTTAACAGCTATGGAAACCAAATGATTAAATGTGAAAAGCATCAAGTATCAATATGTTTTATTGAGCAAAGTCACAAGGTGAGGCAGGCTTAAGGTGAGACAGAACTGTAGCCAATCAATGAGATTACAAGTATAGCCGCCTAGGTAATATTGATCCAGACACATTCATAAGAGGATTCGGTACCCTAAGGAATGATGAAAGTAACCCAGACCGTATAGATTGCCTTTCTCTCTGACTCCGGCTCTCTCAGAGGCAACCTAAAAAAATGTTATAAAACTCTCCAATTAATGCATGCGGAGGGATTTCAGTGGAAGAAGAGATGTACTCAGAGAAAAATACAGGAAAGGTCGCTCTTAGAAATAAAAGGAATGATTATAGGCATTAAATTGAAGATACAGATATAAAAATGACAACAGCAATGAAACAATAAGAGGGAAAGTCATTTGGGTTAATGAAACTCAAGGCCAGAGGTCCAGCGCGCAGGCGCAGGGCTCCTGGGCGAAGATGACAGCGCAGTGGAATGTCACCGCAGTGCGGAGGCTCCCTGCGTGGCCGAGGAACACGCGGGTCGTCAGGCTGAATGTACACGTGATTATGTTGTGCTAAGAAATAATAGAAAATGAAAAACACTATGAAACATCCCTGCGTAGCTGTGAGTTTTTATTAGAGCATGTTGGCAACATAAACTAGGCTCATCTGGGAGAACTGTGTGTGTGCATAATCGGTCTACCTCCTGTGAGACCGCGGTCCCTCTCCCTCACTGCTCCGCTTCTCGGAGGCCCTGGTCCCCTCCTCACCCAGCCTCCCCATGTCTTCCCATCTCACCTCTATGGCACTCACTTATCTGGTCAGATGTTAGGAGAGAAACCACACCCACTCCGCTTTCTGGGTCTGCGTTATTGAATCGGACATTGCTGTTTCAAGCTCCGTCAATTTTCCTGCGTGTGGCATGCATTCATCTCCTTTATAGCCAAGTGATATTCATAGATAGATAGATAGATAGATAGAGCCTTTAACCATTTTCTTCCTCTCTCTCTCTCTCTCTCTCTCTCTCTCTCTCTTTTTTGTATTGTAGCCAGCTGGCTCAGCCTGCCCTGGGTGCAGGACTGGCACAGCATGTGGTGCCAGAGAACGAACCTCGGTCCCTGCAGTTGCCTAAGCTTTCCTGAGCAGGTGCTTTAGGCTGCTGAACCATCTTACCGGCCCCTCCTTTAAACATTTCTCCCACAATATTACTAGTATAAATGATGATGCTGGGGCCCGTGAGATAGCTCGGTGGTCAAAACACCTGTTTAGGCAACTGTAGGGACTGCGGTTTGATCCCTGGCACCACCTGCTGTGCCAGCCCCACCCCCAGGGCAGGCTGAGCCGGCCAGAACATAAATAAAGTTTAAATAAATAAATGATGCTGCTGACTCTGTGTGTGTGTGTGTGTGTGTGTGTGTGTGTGTGTGTGTGTGGTGCCCTGCTAGTTGCTTACTCTTATCAAATCTAAAAGTTTTCTGGTGGGAGGTCTTGGGTCTTTCCTATAAAGATTCCAATAATTTACAAATAAACATAATTATTCCTCGCTATATCAATCTCACTTCTATCTCTTGCCTGATTGCTTAGGCTGAAGTTTCAAGCACCGCATTGAACAGGAGTGGTGAAAATGGATGCCCTGGGCTCACTCCTCATTTCAGAGGAAATGAGTCTTTATTTTTTTTTTCCATTCCATATAATATTGGCAATGACTTTGTCATAGGTGGATTTCATCAGGTTGCGATATGGGGCTTCTATGTCTATTTTTATGGGAGTTTTTTCCCCACAAAACGTTGTTTGATTTTTCCCAGTGCTTTCCTGCATCTATTTGGATATGTAGATTTTATCATTGAGGTTATGCATGTGCAGCATTACATTTATTTATTTACTTTATTTGAGAGATAATGAAAACAATATAAATGACATAAAATTTCAAATCAAGGTGATAGGAAATG
>PVKN010024710.1:0-14363 GCA_004027915.1 Capromys pilorides
CTGGGATCACCTCCTGGCTTCTGGAATGGAGCCAACTGGGCTGAGTCTGGGTCTGAAGGTGGCAGGGCGGCTTGTGTGCTGGGCCTTCGGTGCTAGGAGCTAGGAAGGCCGGGCCTCAGCAGGGCGAGGTTTTACAGAGACTCGTGAACCGGAGCAGCAGTCCTCTCCATCGAGTTTATTAGGTGGTGCGCCCCCAGGGACCTTCCATGCAGTTTCAGCTCCCTCAGGGGCAGGGCCTGCTCCACCTGCCCCAGCCCTTGTGTGCCCCGCCAGATGGGACCGGCTCCTGCCCGCTCCACTCTGCCCCAGTCTGCTCTAGCTGGGCTGCACCTGACCTTCCCAGGATGCCCCGTGCCCTCTCCTGCTCTTCCCTGGGGCACACGCGTGTCCTGGATGTGATTGTCTGCTTAGGCGCCTGGCTGTCCCGCCAGACAAGCGGGGCTCTGAGGCGGGAAGAAGTCATCTAGGCAGGCTGGACACGGCCCAGCTCAAGGCTGGGTACACAGGCAGCCTTAGAAAATGCATGAGATGACACGTGGGAGTGAGCGAGAGAGTGGATGAATGAGCGGCCAGGTGAGGAGGCGCCCACTGCACTTCCTGGCAGCCTGCAGGCCCTAGGGAGTCCTCTCCCTGTGCTGTGGCCCCAAGAACAGGGACAGGGCAGGGCAGGCTCTCGGATTACAAGACCTGGCACTTGTGAATCCTCTGGCTCTGTCCTTCCTGTCCAACCCTTCCTGTCCATCCTGGGCCTTTTTAGGCCTGCAGCAGTGACCCCTGGAGCCCTGGTCCTGCAGAAACTTCTCCCTGCCCTAGAGTTTTCCCATCTGTCTCCATCTGCCTGTGCCAGAGCTCGCTCAGCTCAGGGTGGAACCCCTCCTCTTTAGCTCCCTGCCTGCACACTGCCCTTCCTCTCCAGTCTCCCCCTTGTTCTCTTCTGCTCCCCTCCTTCTTCCCACTCTGCTTTGCATATCTGCATCCGCAGCCCAAAGCCAACAAGGCCTCTGACCAAGATCCTGTCCCGCCACAGCACCACACTTCCCTCTTTCTCAGCCCCTCCGGGGCACTCCTGCATCCTGCCTATGTACTGGTCACCCCCTCTTGGCTCCCTTTGCCATGTTCTCTGCTCCCCCATGTAGATGTTTCCCGGGCTTCAGCCAGAGTCACTTCTCTGTCCACATTCTTAGTCGCTCTGTCCCACTCTGCAGCTTTAAATATCAATGTTTCTAAAACTCACATTTACAGCCATGACCTCACCACCCCTGGGCTCAGTGTGCATCCAACACCTGATACCTGGTCTTGGATGTCCTACAGGCATCTCCCACTTGCTGGATCCAAAAGAGGAAGAACTCTTGGTTCCTCTTCCCAGAGGTCCTGCTTGTCCTTCTTGCAGGGACACAGCAGCACCCACCGGGTCTGCACACCCACCTCAGTTTCCCTCTCCCCTCTCTGAGGTCTCGCTGCCCCGTTACATCCAACCTACCACTGCCGTAACCCTAACCCTCGCACCTTAAGGCTCCCGACACGTGCGCCTTCTTTGGACTCCTGGAATCTACCTCTGGCACAGCAGTGAGCCTAGTATAGTTCTGTTGCAGGATGTGTGTGAACCTGCCAGGGCTGTGTCCAGAACCCTCTGGGGTTCCCCAGCACACTCAGAATAGACCTCACACTCCTTTCTCAGGCTGTGGGCCAGCCCAGCCCTGGGATTCAGGCCTAGCCCTCTCAGTGAGGCCGCCTCCAGCACCTGCTCCTCCCAGCTTTCTCTACCACCTTTGTGGCCAGGATGCCTCCATGGGCCCCTAGCTCCGTCTTGACCTTCCAAAGCAGCTCACCTACTGCCGCTCTGCTTCGGGCTTCACCGACACGGCAGTACCACTGACTTTCTTCCCCTCAGGGGTCCTGGGAGGGCAGAGCTGGGTGGCATCAGCAAGCCTGGAACGCTGAGAGCAAGGACAAGACACAAACCGTTTCTCTGCTACACTGGCTTCCCAGTCTCTTATGTGTGTCCCTGGGGGCCTTATCTCTCATCTCTATGGCATCCCTCTTGTCACTGTGGTTTCCGCAGTTTGGCATGAGGCTTGCGGTCTGCTTAATCTTTGCAAGGCCTGTGGTTTGACTTGAGCATCTGTGTCGGGACTCTCTCCTGCTCCTCTTCTGCACCAATCGCTGTGCCATTTGCTCACTTCCTGAGGCTCTCTTCCCTCCCCCAGTGTGCCTTCTCCTCCTTCCAGGGTTGCCCTTTTGCCTGGGCCCTGGCACCCCTCATTTTGCCAGCCTGTGCCACCTCCCTGACCCATTCCTCCTCCCTCTCCCCCAGACCCAAGACCTTCCTTCTCCTCCAGCCAGTTGCTACAGAGCTCACAGCCAAACCTAAGCTCCTCGACAGCCTGTACCATGAGGTTTCTGAGCAGGCTGTTTTCCTTGGGGAATGGGAAGAGCTGATGGACAAGGGGCACCGCAGGTGGCAGAGGGGAGCCTCAGGAGGGAGCACATCCATTCATCCGCCATCAGAGTAACCCTGAAGCACATCCTTCCGTTACCCACTCGAACCTGGCTCCGGCCTCCATGAACTGTCCCTGAGCTTTCCTCGTCCCTATGCAGAACCTGCGTCCTCTTTTGACACCCACATTGAGCACCACATTCTCAGGAGGTGGGCGCTGTCCTCTGCGCTCCTGGGTGCTCACCGTGGCCACTACAACACCAGCTGTGCGCCTCCCCCCACACACACACACACACACATACACACTGCCTGAGCTGCTGTTTGGGTGGCGCATAGCTCCTTGACAGCACTGGCGGGCTGTGCGTCTTGGGGCCCGCCCAGTCTGACCCAGCATCTGGCATGTTAGCAGCCACCCGCCGGAGGACAGCGAGGGAGTGGTTGAATCACTGCGTGGACCGCGGATCACGCGTGATCACTCCTACCTACTGGACCCCACGGCTGCACTCCGTTTCTGTGCAGCGATGCGTCTCTGGGCGATGGACGCTAGTTTCTATCTTCACTCTGCACGTTCCTGTCCCGCTCCTGCTTCAAGCCATTCCTTAACCTACAGGCCCCTGCCCTGTCGGGCCCTGCCCGTTTCCCTACCCACTCCAACACACTGGGAAGCTCCTTCCTGTCCAAGGGCCTTGACACACACAGTGTTCTCAGCGGGGACACCTGGCTCAGCTCTCCTCCCTGCCTCCCCCGCCCCCCCAGCTCCTGTCTGCTTAAACAGTTCCTTTTGCACCGTGCCACCAGGTCCTCGAACATCATGCAGCACCTCTGATTTCTCCTCCGTCCTAACTGACTGTGTTTCTGCAGGACTCTGATTAATGTCTTGTTCATGCACAAGATGTAAACTCCACGAGGATGTCAGGGATCTTATTTCCTCCCTTCGTGTGACCAGCATTCCGCACGATGCTCCACAGCGAGACACACAAAGGAGCGGCCGCAATGAATGAATGAATCCCTGTGCCTGCCAGTGCTGTCTTAGTACCAGCACCTGAAACAGTAGGTGCTGAGGAAGCCCTTGTGGAGACGAGTGGAGACGTGGGCGCATGCGCGCTGCCGCCTGGGCCCCGCCTCCTGCACCCCTAGCGGCGAGCTGTGTCTCTGGATGGAGGGTGAATAGATAGTTGCAGGAGTGACTCTAGGTTCGGTGTTACGGCCCCTCTCCAGGAGTTGGGCTGGGCTGGAGTCCGTCCCTCCCCTCCTCCCGCCCCGCCCCCACATGCACACAGCAAAACATTAAAAAAAATCTCAAAACTGCAAAAAACACCACGGCCCTCCCCCCTCCCCCTGAATCCCACCAAAAAAATAAAACACGTCGCTCTCCAGAGCCCCCTTCCTTTTTTTTCCCCTGCCCCGGGAACCTGCTTCGGAGGCGGGAGGGAAGGACGGCCCACGCGCCCCGGGCCGAGGGCGCGCCCGGGCGAAGGCCACGCAGTCTGCAGGGCGCATGGGGAGCGCGGGGCGCGCGCGGGGGACGAGGGGCGCGCCCCGGTCTGGCGGCCCCGTTGCACGCGCGCCAGCGCACGCGCCCCACACGCGCCCCGCGCCCGCGCCCTACACGGGTGTGGTTTTCCTGTTGAGCGTGTTGGTGTTGGAGGCGGCAGCCTCCTTGGCCAGGGTCCCGGGCGCGGGCGCGGCGGGCGGCGCAGGCGGAGCGGGCGCGGGCGCGGCGGGCGGCCCGGTGACCGTGACGGTGACGCCACCACCAGCCTCCTTAGGGAAGGCGTTGTGCAGTGTGAGGAAGCCGGGCGCCCCCCCGCGGTCCCGCTCGCCGCCTGCGGCCCCAGAGCCGCCCGCGCCCCCAGTGCCGCCGCCGCCGCCGAACGCGCCCCCTGCGCCGCCGCCGGCCCCCGCCAGCCCCGCAGCCACGCTGCCCTTGGACGGGTCACGGCTGAGCGTGTACATGGAGATGTCCGTGGAGGCGAAGCCCGGGCCTCCGGGGCCGCCGGGAGACGCGTCCCGCGAAGGCGATGGCTCGCTGGAGCGGGAGCTGGAGCGGGAGCGGCGGCGGTAGCGGAAGCGGTAACTGGGCAGACGGAGGATGGCCGAGGGGCCGCTCCCGCCACTGCCGCCTGCGCCCCCGCCGGCCTTGAGAAGGTCCGAGCGAGACTGGCAGTGAGCCTCGCGGCTGCGCTCGATGTAGATATTAACGGCCAGCACGCCGATGACCTCGGCCAGGATGAAGGACAGCCCGCCAAAGTAGAAAGACCAGCCGTAAGAGTAGTGATTCTTCTTCTCCTCGTCGCGCTTCGGGCCCGGCTCGCCCGCGTTGGCCGAGATGTACACGATCACGCCAATGATGTTGCTGAGGCCTGGGCGGGGACGGTCAGAGGGAGCCTCGAGGCCACCGTGCCCGGCCCCCCCACCCAGGGCCCAGGCTCCGCCCCAGATGGTCTAGTCCCCGCCTTGAGTGGTGCAAACTCCGACCCCTACTGGCCTGGACCCCGCCCTATATAGCCTAAGCCCCACCCCTTGCTGGCCCAGGCCTTTCTTTGGACCGCCTGGTACCCAAGCCTATGTCCCCCTTGGATGGCCCAGGCCCCCTCTGGCTGTTCTGAACTTGTCCTTGTGACCTAGGGCCACCTCCACGGGTCTAACCTCCACCTCCAAGAGGTCTAGATCCTGACCTACACAGGCCAACCCTGCCTTCAATGGCCATAGCCTTAGTTGATCCTATCCCTGTATCAGTCTACCCTCCTCTCATGGTCTAGGGCTTATCCCATCTAGTTCATGAGACCCCACTTCTGCAGGTCTTAACTGCTCTCACCCAGCGGATCTAAATCCCACCGCTAGAGACTAGGAGCCAACTCTTGGCTCCACTATTGTGGCCTAGGCCACACTCCAGGTGAGTAAAGATAGGCAGCCCCACCCCTTGCAGCCCAGATCCTCCCGCTGGCCTAGATCGCTCCTGGGCTGGTCTAACCTCTGACCCCACAGATCTAAGCCCTGCTCTGACTGGGTCTTTGCTGAAGTAGTAGTGACCCCAGCTACTCCCTGGAGGCTGCCGCAGAAGGATGGAAGGTCAAAGCCAACCTGGGCAACCTAGTGAGATCCTGTCTCAAAGTAAAAATGCAAAGGGCTGGGGATGTAGCTCAGTGCTAGAGCGCTGGGTTCATGCCTAGCATGGATGAGGCCTTGGGCTCAATCCCCAGCACTGCAAAAAAAAAAAGAAATTAATAAAGTAAAACAGAACCCACCCCTCATGACATAGTCCCAGCGCAGGTTTCCAAGCCCTGATTTGGCTGGTCTAATTTTCCCCACTCTCTACTCCTTTGAACTCTTAACGATGAAATCCCACTGACTCTGAAATCCCGAATACTTCTGACCTAAAGTCTCCTTTCACAAATCCCAATCGGGGTATCTACTCCACGTCCTGCCCGACGTGCAGGCCTGACATTTGACAGCATTAATGCAGATCTTTCTCCTCTAGGCCGGGCCTCCACCTTGCCAAACCTGGCCCCAGGGGAGTCCCGGCCTGGCGCCCTAGACCCTCCCACAGAGAACCCCAACCCCTGCCTCCTGCGTACCTTCCCCTCCATACACACATTCAGTCCATCACTCAGAATTTTCCAGCGCTTCTCATTAGCGCAGCAGCGGGGCTGACCCCTACTGAAGAGTCCCTCGGGTGCTGAGTCTGGGTAGTTTCCCCTTCTGCCCTCCAGCCCGGCTCGGCTGGCCTGGGCTCCAGAGCCAGGCCTGGCCGTGGTTAAGCCTCTAGCACAGCCAATTAGCACTATGAGCACTCAGCGGTGTGACCCCTGCCTTCCTCGGATCCTTAGGCACCGCCTTCTTTTCTAGCCTCTCCTCCTGTGGGCCACGGGCCACCCAGCCACTCTCGCCCAGACCCCTTCGCGGTACCCGGTCCCCACCAGCTTCCAGAGGCCAATCCCCGTAGGATCGCCCCCTCCCGCCTTCGCCATGGAGGCCTCCAGCATCTCGGAGCCGCGCGCCCTCCCCAGCTCCTCCCCTTCCCCGCGTCTCTGGGCTCTAGAGCACCCGCCCGCGCGCCTGACACCTGTCTGCGACCTGGGTCGGGTCGCGCGCACTCGACACCAGCCTGGCCGGGGCCACAGGGGGCGCTCCGGGCGGGGGCGCTCGCTTCGCAGACAGATGCCGGGGCCCCGCCCCACCCAGCCCTCTGCCCCTCACCTGCTGCCACGAACAAGATGCCCGCGCCCAGGATGATGTTCCTCTTGGACTTGTAGACGCGCGAGGCCGCCACGCACACGCCCCCGAGCAGCAGAAGGATAGCGCTGAGGATGGGGAAGATGCTGGAGGCGCGGACGACGCCTGCGGAAGAGAGGAGAGTGGAAAGGCTGGGACCCGCTCCTGCCCTGCCGGCCAGTGGCGCTCGTGGTGGGCCCGGCCTCCCGTTTCAGACTCTCTCCCTATGTCCCTCCCTCCTTTGCTTCTTCTCCCTTGGTCCACTCCTGGCCCTGCCTCTCCTCTTTTACTTCTGTACATGGCTCCCCCTCCTCTTCCTCACAACTTCTCCAGCCATCCTCTCCCATTTTATTTTTTTTATCCTGCCCCAATCGTTCCTTTTTCCAGATCGACTAGACCTCTTCATCTCTCTCGTTGTCTCCCTCCTCTCCATCACTCCCTTTCCTGCTTGGCTTCATCTGAGATTTTCCCTCTCCCACCCCCAACCGCCACCCCCCGCCTTCTCCTTTCTCTCTCTCCCACCCATCTCTTTCTGTCTCAGCCCTTGTCCCTTTCTCTCTTCCTCTCTCTGCAGTCTTTTCCACCCACTCTTGAAACCCTAGGAATCAGACTTTGCGATTAATGAGCGGGGCTGAAGGCTCAGCCAATCGTAGTCTAAGCTTTGCCACGTTCTCCCAGTAGCTGCCAATCGCAGTCCAGGCTTTACCAAATCCGCTCAGAAAGTGGTCAGTCCCCGCCACAGATTGGCCCACAGCCCGGCGCGGCAGCCAATCCCAGTTCGGGATCACCAGCTAGCCTCAGCGCAGAGCTCCCGCGAAGGCTAAAGACAGCCAAGCAGCCAATCAACAGCCAGATCCCGCCCCGAGGTGAGAGGAGGGGGCGGGAGCCACGCCACTTAACCAGTCGCGAACCGGAGGATCTCAGCACCTGGGCCGGGATTCGCTGAGGCCCGAGCTCTGTCCCCACCCCCGAAGCCCCGCCCCCACGTACGCAGCAGGTACTCGGCGCTGTCGTGGTCATAGTCGGTATCCTCTGGAAAGTGGTTGATCTTCACGCAGACGCCTCTTTTCAGCCCTGGAGATGGGACGGGCTGGTGGGGGTGGAGAACTCCGGGGGTGGTGTGCGTGAGACTCCCCGCCCCCAGGCCCCTCGTTCCCACCTCCGGACTCTCAGTCTCCCAGCCTGCGTAGGGGAAAGGAAAAGGGGGAGGGGGAAGGGGAAGGAAAAGCAACCCGAGGAAGGTCCGACCAACGTCTTCCCCTCCAGGCCTTGGCCCCGCGGCCGGGCCCTGGTTTCAGCCTAGCCTCGAGGTGGCCGGTCTCCTAACCTTGGTGGTAGCGCGACAGGGTCGGGGAGCCGACCGTGCTGTCACCCCTCCAGCTCCGTGTCTGCGCCCCAGGCCGGTCAGACTCGGTGCTAGGCACGCGAGAGGGGCTGATCTGGAGTGGGCGGTGGACACCCCAGGTCCTGCCAGGCCCCCTCTTCTCCAGCCCTCATCCCGCCCCTGGGAACCAGTCGTGCCTCTCTTCTCTGGAGCAGATCCTGTTTTACTACTGCACGCCCAGAGCTGGAGGAAAAAGCAGGAATAAATAGGTTGTGTCCTCAGCGTTGCAAGCCCTCTCCCGCCTCTGGGCCGCTGTCCAGGCCAGGGACACTGCTCTATCTCTGTGGGTGTAGTACTTCCTGGGGGATGCCCTATCCCCGCCTCCAGGGGGCATCGTGACCTTCTCTAGGCCCTGCCGCCCCGGGTGCGCCATGAGGGTTACCCCAGGTTGGCTTATGAGCAGCATGTCCTGCAAACTGGGAGTCCGTGAAAGGGAGTACGGGGAGTCCAGGCCCCCACGTTTCCCCAGCATTGCCTGCTCCGGTAGGCCCTGGCACACTCAAGGCCTTGAGCAATGAACGGATGAATGGAAGGGTGGATGAATGGGTGAAATGGCAGGAGCGGGAATGAGAGGCAGACCAGAAGTAGGGGAAGGGTGGATTGGGAAGAAATAGTGTAATGCAATGAGTCTAAGAGCTAGGTAAGCACTCCGAGGAGGGTCATACTGTTTCGATGCCTCCAAAAGTCCTGTGGAACCAGATGGTGCACTTCCTGCCGGGTGCCAGTGAAGCCTGGAGCTGGAGTGACAAGTCTGCAGGAGGGGTCCTTCCCTACTCTGGTACTCTGTGACCTTTTTTGCATTCCCTGCCTCTGGCCCCTGCCTGAGAAGTCAGAGATCAGGACACACCTCACCAAGTCCATGAGAGGATCTGTTCCGAGCAGAGACTGCACCTTTGCCGGGCACCCCAGCAGGCTCAGCTGCTACACTGTGCCCCAGGCCAGATGCAGAGCCTGAGACACAACGGCCCCTGCATTCGGCACTGATGAGTGGAGGATGCAGGACCAGAACATAGCAGGATTGCACGCAGTACTGGGATGGGCCTCTGGCCTGTCCAGCACCCTCTTCCCAGTGTCCAGAACAACACCTAGCACATAAGAAGTGCCCAGGAAATCTCTTTAATGAAAGAATGATCGAACAGACCAAGACGCACAGAGAAGCTGCTCAGCATCACTAACGACTGGGGAAATGTGATCTGAATGGCAGTGAGACACCACCCCATCCCCGGGGGAGTGGGAAGGAATACTACTTTTTAAAGCAGAAAATAAAACAAGCATTGGAAAAGATGTGGAGACTGAAGCCTTGCTCACAATAGCTAGAATCGGTGCAGTAGTCATGGAGTTAGTGTGGAGGCTTCAAAAAAAAATTAGAGATAAGATTACTATATGAACTAGAAGCTGCACTGTGGGGGATATACACAAAAAAGAATTAAGGCTGGGGAGTTAGTTCAGCGGCATAAGTAACCTGCCTGGTAAGTGCAAGGTCCTAAATTCAATCCCCAGTACCCACCCCCCAAAAAAAGAATTAAAAGCAAGAACTCAAAGGAATCCTTATGTATATTGGTAGAAGCCTGCTTCATAATAGTCCAAAAGTGGAAACAACCCAAATGCCCACTGATAGATAAATGCAATGTAATGGGTGCAGTTGAGTATTATGCAGTTTTTAAGAGGGAATGAGCCAGGCATGATGGCATGTGCCTAAAATCCCAGCATTTGGGAGGCTGAAGCAGAAGGATCACAGCAAATCTGAGGCCAGCCAAGGCTATGTGGTGAGTTCAAGACCAGTCTGAATTACAGAGGGAGACCCTGTCCCAAAAATAAATAAGTAAGGAATGAGGAAAGCTGCTATACTCTAGACGAATTCAAAGACATAATGCTGGGCCAGGGATTTGGCTCAGAGGCGCAAGTGCTCGCGTGACAAGTGCAAGGTCTTGAGTTCGATCCCTGGTACCAAAAAAAAAAAAAAAAAGGACACGATGTTAAGTGGAAGACAAAGACTGCGTGATTATATGCGGTACCTGGAGTAGTGAAATTCTTAAGAGACAGGAAGTAGAATTATGATTTCTGGGGCTGGATGAGGGAGAAGAGAGAAATGTTAGTGCATACAGTTTCAGTTTTGCAAGATGCAAAAGGTTCTGAAGGTTGTTGGTCCCACTCAACACTGCCAACCTGCACCCTTAGAAATGATTAAGATGGCGAGCGTGCGCCATGTGCATGTGTAACTTCAGAGAGAAAGAATGCATGAACATAAGCTCTCACCCATCAGCCCTTGTAGTGTGGGGTGACAGGCAGGAGTGTGGGCACCAGTGCCCACATCTGTAGAGTAGAATTTGTGCGTGCACGCGTGTGTGTGTGTGTGTGTGTGTGTGTGTGTGTGTGTGTATTGAGCCCAGGACCTTCACAGTGAGCTACATCCCTACCCCTTTATATGGTGGCTTCTGGGTTCGTGAACTTAATTCCTTCCTCCATTCGGGGGAAGGTGGCCGAGGCCATGTTTGTCACCAGATGCCAAGTTTGTGAATGGAGGCAAAATTTTGCCAAAGGCTTCCTTTTGGGAACCTGATTGTGAACAGAAGCATTTGTCAATGAAGGCATTGTCATTTTTTTAAAAAAATTTATTTATTTTTGGGACAGAGGCTCGTTTTCAAAATTGCTGAGTTGGCCACGCTAGGGCCCAACGTGCAGTCCTCCTACCTCAGCCTGCAAGAGTGCTGTGCTAGGATTACAGGCATCATCCCCCAGCCAGCTGTTCTCTTTCAAACAAGGTTTTGCTGTGTAATCCAGGCTGGCCTTGAATTCACAATGATCCTCCTGCCTCAGCCTCCCAAATGCTGAGATTACAGACGTGCACCAGCATGCCTGGCACTCAGTTCTTGAATGGCATCTTAATACCTCTGTCAAAACAGTAACAGTTCTGTGAGAGTGAGTGTGAGACGCACACAGCCCAGGGCCTGGGGACAGCTGAGCTGAGACAGTGCTAACAGTAGCTGCTGCACAGGGACAGCCCTGGGCCCCCGGCTCGATCTCACTTAATCCCTGTCACTGACAAATGACAACCCATGGCAGTGACCAATCCTGCATTACAAGTGAGGAAACAGGGGCTGGGGAGATAGCTCAGGGGCACAAATGCCTGCCTGGCAAGTGCAACGTCCTAAGTTCAATCCCTGGTTCCAGAAACACACACACACACACACACACACACACACACACACACACACGTGAGGAAACTGCAGCACAGAGGGCTGAAAGAGTTGCTCCGGGCACCAGGCGGTGTGAGTGGGAGAAGCGTGGGCAGAGCCACAGCTGCCCCGTGCCCTGCTGTCCCTTTCAGAACCAGGGCAGGCAACCCAGAGCCTCGGCTTCCTCATGGGAGCAAGGAGACTCAGGACTTTTATAGGCTCCATTGAAATCTCGTACAACGTAAGCGCAGAGGCATGGAAGTTGGGGTGATCCAAGGAGGCCAGGGCTTTTGTGGGGAGGGTGCGGAGCGGTCAGACCCACCCAGGCTGGGCCCCCAGGCTGAGCCATGTCCCGGTCGGCCCTCTCACCTTCTGGCTCCAACTATGGAAAGGACTCAGTGGGATAATAGGGTGTCCAGAGTTCTTCCAGGGGACTCTGCAGAGATGGGCCTGAAAAGGGGCAGCAGGACCAGGTCTGGGTCCTTGGAGGAACTGGGAGGTGATCGGAGTCTGAGGACACAGCTGGAGGGTCAGAGCTATGCACTGTGGTCTCCACCAGCCTGGAACCCACCCTGGACTGGACTGGACTCCCTGTCAGGGAAGGTCTGGAATATGTCTTGAATAACTCTTGTGTGCCAATTACCTATTCAAATGGCATTTAGCTGTGTTGAGTTAAAGGAGAAGAAAAAAAGCATTTTTTTTGAGGAAGAGTCTCACTATGTAGTCCAGACTGGCCCTGAACTCGCTGTGTAGCCCAGGCAGCCTTGAACTTGAGGCAATCCTCCTGCCTCAGCCTCCTGCGATCAGAGGCATGTGCTGTCACCACTCCTGTTAAGAAAACATAAAACTCGCCTTTACTTTTTTCCTGATGTTTTACAATGGGGGGTCTCACATCATGTAGTTCAGGCTAGCCTTGAACTCCTGGGGATACTCCTGCCTCAGCCTCCTGAGAGCTGGGAAGACAAGTGTGCTCCACTGCACCTGGCTCCCCTGTTTTTATTTATTTTCATATGGCTGCTAGAAAGTTTTATTCTTGCAGTAGTGGGAGTGGAACCCAGGCCTTCTTGGAACCTAGGCAAGGAGTCTAGTTAGGTGACATCCCCAGCTCCAGAGAAATGAAATGACAGAAACAGCTCATGCTCTGTTCCTATTGGGCAATGCAGTGTTAGAGGAGGGTGAGTTATTAAGGAGAAAAGACTGAGGGGAGGGCTGAGGCACAGGAATTACTGAGGACACAGCAGGAGCCCCGCAGCCTGGATAATGCTGTGTCCCCCATCTCATCCATCTCTGCCATGACCTTGGGAGTTAAGGTGATTAGCAGGGCACTTTTCCCAGGAAGATAAAAATTAACACTCAAGAGGTGGAGGCAAGGCTAAGGCAGGAGGATCAGTGTGAGTTCGAGATCACCCTGGGCTATAGAAGTGAGCTCAAGGCCAGCATGAACTGCACAGCGAGACCCTGTCTCAAAAAGACAAAAAAAAAAAAAAAAAAAAGAGGCGGAGGCAGGAGGATTGCTTTGGGCCAGTCTGGGCTCCACAGTGAGCTCAAGACCAACCTGAACTACATACCAAAACTTTGTCTCAAAAAAGGGGGACTACTCTCTTGGCACCCCCACTTCTGTCCTTCTCTTGAACAGAAGCTTTCTTTCCCCCAATAAATATGTTCTGCTCAAAAACAAAGAAAAAAATAAAGAGTGTAAAACGGCAAGTTGGCTCTGTAGCCAAGGCCGCCCTGCCGTCTGTGTAGCTGAGACAGGCAGAGACAGGCATTACCTGCTAGCAGCCCAGACATCTGCATCTCACACACTGCTACGGGGGAGGCGGGGCCCAGTCAGGAAGCCAGGCAGGTGCTGGGCCAAGGCTCCTGTGTCTGCTGCACCCAGTGGCCACTGCAGGCAGCAGTCAGAGGATCTGTTGTTGCCTTCTTCTCCCAGGAAACAAAACAGGCCTGGACGCCAACCCCCAGCCTGGTGCCCCGTGGTCATGTTTCTAGGGGGCAGTGCTGCCCTTCTCAGAGACTGGCTTCCTCTTCTAGCTGCACTGCAGGGTTACGGTGCACACTGGTGACAGGTGAGTGACAGCCATCATGACGGTAGAGGAGATTCCCTTCCCCCGCGTGGCACACTAACCTCCTTCAGCTTGCAGGACACCCACTTGCCGGCTTCTGCCCAAACCTCCCCTCCTCTGTCTCCCGGCTCCCTCTGCTGGCTTCGGCTCCCTCAGTTCTAACCTCTAGCATTTCTTTTGGGTCTGGTCTGTCTGGGTCTTCTCTTTCAGGTGACTTCTGTCCACCCCACCCAGTGGCCTTGCCGGGACTGTCCCCACTCACAGCTGAGGCCCATGGGCCAAACCCAGCCAAGCACAGTTTCTCGCTATGTAAATGGTGGAGAAAATGGCAAAGAAGAGGACTTCGTGCCATGTGACACTGGGGTGGGAGTTGAACTGCAAGGCCCACAGTGGAAGCTTAGCCACGCTCACAACTATTTTCACAGGTAGACAGAAAGGGAGAAGACGGGCCACAGAGCCAGAAGTAGCAAACCTGTGCTGCTCAGAGTCAACAGGCGCAGGTGTGGCAGCGCACCCCTGTCATTCTCACACTCGGAGGCTGAGGCAGGAGGATCAACATGAGTTCGAGACCAGCGTGGGCTGCACAGTGACTGAGCTCAAGGCCGCCCTGAACTGCCTAATGAGACCCCCGTCTCCAAAAAAATCATAGGAAAAGAATCAACATGCTCAGAAATGAGCCCGTGATGCCCTCTCTGAGGATGGAGGTGACAGAAAATACAGGAAACAAAACAAAATCTGCTGAATGGCACCAGCAGCCCAGGGCTCAGCCCAGAGCCACCTCAGGGAGTCTCCTGGAGACAGTGTGCAAATGGGAAGGGGGAGCTGTCATCCAGGGACAAGGACCAGCGGCTGCCCGACGTCCTGAGGTTTCAGCTGGCCAGACCCCCACACACACTGTACTGCCCACGGGAGCTGTGGAGGCCTCCGAGGACTCCCTCCCTCTCGGGCACGCTGCACTCCCACTATCCAAGAGCCCCTCCAGGTTCCCCTTAGTCACTGCACCACACTGCAGCAACAGCCATCCCATTAGAAAGTAAGTCAGCTCACGCTAACTTCTGTTCTAGAACCTCCCATGGTTCCTGTCT